>PVJA010010471.1:0-57273 GCA_004027025.1 Myocastor coypus
TTTTTTTTTTTTTTTTTTTTTTTTTTTTTTGCACTATGTTAACGTCTTGGTAAACATTCTTAGCATCTATGGTCATCCTCCTTTAAATCTAGTGTTCCTTGTTGATCTAGTGAACTTTTAAAAAATGGGTTGGCCAGATGGCTCAGCAGACTAAAGTGCCTGCTCAGGCAGAGTGCAGCAGGCAGAGATTTGCTCCTCAGCATGCTGTGCAGGTCCCGCTCCCAGGGCACGCTGAGATGGCAGTAGAGACTGAGCGTGGTGGTGCATGCCTGTAATCGCAGTGCTTGGGAGGCTGGTAACAGGAGAATCACTATGAGCCAGATTTAAACCTCAAAGACCCTGACCTCAATATATTAAAATAAATAGAAAATAGTTTAAAAATCTGTCTGACCATGTTATTATTTTTTAAATAACAAATTTTTATTATAGGTAAGAAAAGAAAGGCTCTGCTGAGTAATTTGGGCCAATTAAATGTAGGAAAAAATATACCCTACAGGATGAGGTTGGTCCACCAGGCAAGAGGGAACACAGTGTCCTTATTTCTATTCTTAGAATTCAGAGTTTTTTTCATACTGCAAAGGCTTGTCTGTAAAGGCCTCTACAGACTGCTTCCTCTCCACACCACACTTCTTTCTGCAATGATGAGATTCTTTCATCCCCAGCACAATGTGTTTTACCCTTTTCCACCCCATCAAGACCTATAGCTTCACATTTTTTAAACACTTCGGTGCTTTCTTCTTCTGGATTTCTTTCTAGGAAAACATCTTTCCACCTACCGCTCCAGGAAGATTTGCGGGGGGCGGGGGCACCTAGACACAATGGATGACAGTTTAAAGTCCCTTTCAGTGACCTGAGCAATGCTGCTGTATAAGCTGTCAGGATGAATTCTGAACCCCTGATGAATACATGCATTAACAAATCTGATGGAAAATCATGTATTCTCTACTCAGAACAAGTACTTTTGGGGTTCTTTTGTCTTCAATATGGCCTACATTTTGCCAAAGAAAATTATCAAAATTTTACAATCCCATTGTTAGTAAACTCTCACTCCTATAGTACAGTTTTTGTCTGTGTTATGGTTTATGTCTAGTTGACCCCTCAAAGCTTCATGCAGTCATGGGTGGGGACTTCCATAGATTGAGACTTGACTCATGAGTCACTGAGATTATGTATTTTAGTACTGATCTAGAGTTTGAGACTTGAGTGATGATCCACTGGGATTACGTGTTTTGCTACTGTTGGGTTATGGTCTGAGTACTGCTGAGACTATGGGTGTGGCCTGAGACAATAGGCTAAGGCAGAGAGCTTGATGTAATATAAAGCAAGATGGAGAGACAGACTAGTACTGTTGCTCTCTGCTCCCCTGTTTGGTCGGTTGCCTCTGCCGTGCTTGCTGCTGTTCCACCGCCATGAACTGGATGCTCTCTGCTCTGTTCTCAGACTTGGACCAGCCGAATATGGACTGAAACCTCCAGTTACTGTGAGCTAAATAAACGTTTCCTTCCTTCATTTTGAGTGTTGGGTATTTGTCCCAGAAATGAGTGAAGAGTAACTAAGACAGTCTGTGACCCTGAAGCATCAGGACATGATGCTCAGTTTTGCAGTCCTGCTGCTAAAGCAGAAAGAGAAGCTATGTACAGAGTTTTGTAGATTCAGTCGTTAGTTCAAATTTGCTTCTTATCCTAGAAATTTTTCATTGAATTCTAGAAAATTTAGAAAAATATAACTAATACTTATTTCTCCAACCTCAATTTTTGGTAAGATACACTTTTATTTAATTTAAAGTAAACAAGTCATTAGCACTTTGCTACCAAAGGGTGGCATCCTCTAGTGAGTTTGTGCAATCCCAATGTCACGTGGCATTTTAAACCAACCCAAGTAGCTTTTATGCTATAGAATCTTAACTTCAGAGTGTAAGTGTCAGAAATTTTGGAAATGTATTTTAGCCATCTTATAAAAGAACATTCAGTGTACTAAAAAATTTAACCACATGCTATCTGCTGCTATAGTATATTATGCAGGTGATGCATATGCCTAGAAGTTTTAAGCTAAAGAACATAAAATTAATTTTTCTGAGTTTGATAATTCAAAACTAAACTGAAAAATATGAAAATGACCATCCTCATAAATTTTAATCTTTACTAAGTGACAGGGCCAGTGGTGCTAAGCGATACTGGAACTTAGTTGATGGTGGTCCTGGTTGTGGGAAATGCATGTAAATTCTCTTTGAAAATTGTTTTTAGAGATTAGTTTGAAGTTATGTAAAACTTTTCGGCTTCAAACAGCACCAGTAATTCTGTTGCAACTCTTAGTCTTACATTTAGTTTAAAATGACATTTTGATATTTCAAAAATTGAATTTTACTTGGTGAGATTGAATGTTTGACACCTTTGAAGCTGTGTAAAAGAAATTTTTGTAGTCTCAGTAGTCAGTTCAAAGTCAGTGACAATGACAGCAATATGGTAATCAGTACTCAGTTTCCTGGGATGATTATTTTAAATAGAAAAATATTATTTTTCACATCCTTGTTGATGAGGATACACTGACACCAGTTACTGCTCCTTCCTGCCCCCCGTGACCTTTTCTTTACTTTTCTGCATTTGGTACAGGGTCTCACTATGCAGTTCTGACTCATTGTGGTTTTCAGCCTCCCTCAAGCTGGAATTACAGGTGTGCACTGCCGTGCCCAGTCTTGGTGGCTGGCTCAGCATACCCAGGGCCAGGGCTAGCATGGTATGTGGTCCTGAGGATCAAACCTTGTTCTCTATGCTTACCCAATCAGGCACTTAGTCTGCTGAGCTACCTCGCTGCCCCTCCCCCCATGACATTTTAAAGAATTATAAACTTGAATTCTGCTTTGTTTATGGAAGGTTCACCATTATTGGCCTAGACAAGTAGATTTTACAATATCTTTTACTATTGGGAATGCAATCTTGTAAGAAAGGTGACATTCATGGAGAGGAGGAAACTATGTGTGCACAGGAGTCATGGCTTACCCCTCACCATCCAGAAGCTGTTTGAGAACACACTCATCTCATCCCTTGGTTTCAATGAGACAGAATTGGCAAGCTGAGGGTTAAATGAGATCCATCCTATGAAAGAACTGTACAACTCTAGAGCACGGCTACTGTTAATGTATTTACCATTTTTCCAAGGACAAAAGAGCAGGACCTTTTACGGCAGGGATATTCTCTGAACCTCACGCAAACAACTGTGTGCACTGAGAGCAGTAACTTCTGGTAAGGAGCGTCTGAGCAAGCACACGTGTGTTTAGACTTGTTTCTTCACAGTCATCATGCCTGACCGTGAGGGCACAATCTCAATATCCTGTGAATAGCAAGTTAAGTGAAAATAGGCTGAGATCAACTCATCTAAGTATCTCATCTTGAATTATCTGTGTTAAACATATATTAAATGTATACACTGTATTTGTTAATAAAAATGTAAAAGTAAACCTATCAGAACAAAATCAGAGATGATGGTAAACCAAGAAAACAGTACAATATATGTGACAATCAAGATGAATAGTTTTTAAAATAAATGGATCTTTAAGAAATCATTAGGAAAAAGGAAATATCCCACTGCATCTCCAAAGGCATAAAAATATCCAAATGTGCATCTAAAATAAAAGCTTAACCAAGAGAACAACTGAAAATATTTTATCATCAATGCTCATTAAGAAAAGAAGAATTTTAAAAAGAGATAAAACATAAACAGACATTTCTCTTACACTGTATGTACTATGTGAATATGTGCTGTAAATTTTTATGGCTGGGAAAGCAGTTTAGTGGGAATGAAACGTCATGAAAATGTTCAGAAGATTAGCCAGGCGTGGTGACATGCGCCGGTAATCCCTGCACTCGGGAGACTGAGGCAGGAGGATAGGTGTGGGTTTGAGACCAGTCTGGGCTACAAAAGTGAGCTCAAGGCCAGCCTGAACTGCATAGCAAGACCCTGTCTCAAAAAGACAAAAAGAAATGCTCAGAAGATATCCAAAGTGAAATATTACAAGAAATTATCTTAGAAAAATAAATATAATGCCAAGTTTCAATACTTGAATATATAATAGAGCATTATAAAGAATAGGAAATCATAGAAAATCTAAACAGTAACAATAAGAGGGCTGGTTAGATGAACTAGGAGACTGATACTAAGACTAATGGCATCAAAAGTTTCTTGTAAATATTATTAACAAAAACATGTTAGTGTTAATGTGGGTAGCACATGGTCAATATATGAATAGGTGGAGAGATATATTCAAAAATCATGGCGACGTCTCTGGACTGTTTTCCCTCACAATTGATCTTTAAGTGTTCCAAATTATCTACAATGAGTATGTAATACTCTAGCTTATAAATTAATACCAGTGAACAAACTTTATTAAAAATTTTAAAGACTGAAGGTCTTTAAAGTTGGGGTCTTTGAAGTAGGGTTGACAGTTCCCCTGAAACATGTGAGAGCATCGTTTTGTGCTTCCTCTTTCTCTTGATTGACATGCCCACTGGTAGGGCTTGAATCTGAAATGCCTCTCCACTCTTGTGTTTCTGAAAAGTGATTGGATCATGGGCTGCTCGACCTATCAGTGCACTGATCCACTGATGTGCTCTTAAGAGATGTGCTACCTAGAAGCTGCCCTGCTTGGGTGAGACAGTTTGCTGCAGCTGTAGCTTAGAAGGCTGTGTCTCTCTGGCTCTTTACTTTGGTCTTGCTTCCTGGCCACCTTGACCTGAGCATCCCTCCTTCTACCGTGCTGTTTCTGCATGTGAGCTTGTCAGCTATGGAGTGAGACTTCTTAACCTGGGAGCCAAAGTCAGTCTCTGTTTCTTTAGTTTGGATGTTCAGTATTTCCTTGTCCCAGCAACAAGGGAGGTAAGACACCTGCTCAGGAATGGACATGTGTCTATTGGGGGCTTGGGAAGTTAAAAATCTTCAGTTAAATGCACATGGATTTTCTGTAGTTCTCTTGTTATTTTTTAATATTGTGTTAGCCCAAAGAGCTGACAAATTCTCCATGCTCAAGGAATTTCCCTTATTGTTATCCTTCCTCAAATGTTTTCATGTTGCAAAAGATGGTATTACTAGGAGAACATCTGCTCCTATTTGGCCTGTCAATATACTGTCTTGTTCTAGTGATTTCGGGATATTAGCTTTTGACTTAAGATGTAGATTTTATTATTATTTCAGTATGATAAGGGCAACCAATCATGAGGTGACTGTCACTGAAAAGACAATTTTTCACTCACTGTTCTGAAAAGGAGATTCTGCTCCATACAGGTGACCACATGAAGAAGCACATATGGCAAAGATAGGCAGAAGGATCAAGGGAAAGCATTGAAAATAACATTTCTGGTGATATCTTAGGAGAAGAGCAGGCCAAAGAGAACAGAAAAGCTTACAGCTGGCTGGTTTGGATGATGAGCACAAGCTGGAGTGTGTAAGGTCCAAAGTTAGTAGCTTGGCATCAGGCCATGAGGCAGTTAAGGCATAATGCTGCCCTCAGTTTAATAATGGACAGCAGTGGTTTGGGATACAAGGTTTGGGTTGCTTGGTCTCTGGGTGAAAAGAACACTTTTGGGCAAAGCCCTTTACCATCCCTAGAAATTCACTAACCCTTGGGAAGGCAGACGTGCTGTCAGCCACTGATCCTGGGTGTCAACTTGATCACTTGTGAGGGCTTTGGAGTACAGCACACTTCAGGGCATGCCTCAGAGTCATGTGACTATAATTCTGGGGTCCACATCTGGCCCCTGGGCCCTTCTGCACATGTAGTATCCCTTACTCTGCTTTCTATCCACTGTAAAGCAAGCAGCTTGTCTCCACTGTGCCCTACTACCATGATACTTCAGAGCCAGACCACCATGGACTGAAGCTATGAGTTAAAGTGAAAGCCTCCTCTTTGGAGGTGATGGTGTCAGGTGTTTTCTCCCAGCAATTGAAAATCTTCCCAGCACTGGGACACAACGGTTAGTGCCACCTTCCTTTCTGTATTTTTCTCTAATATAATTTCCATCCTGAATGCCTAATAGGTGCTTTTTCCAATGCCTTGCCTTTAACTCAGTTGTACAACTCTGCATTCTACCAGCTCATGTCTGGATTGGACCATTTTGGTCCCCAGATCCCTACATACTTTCATTTCACTGTGAGTGAGAATATGGTAGCTGTAATTCTTCTGTAAACTCCATGCATGCTTAGGAAACGGGGGTCCAGACTCTGGTTATTTTTCTGTCTGAAAACAGCTTGTTGTAGCTTAGGGCATTTTGGAGAAAGTACTGAAAAAATACCAACATTGGGATGACTCATGCACCTCTGCTTCCTTTGGTCATCCCTCACAGTTGTGCTTCTGGAGACTAAGCACTGGACTCTGGTTTTCTGTCAATTTATTACTGGTTCTGATGTTCCTTTCTTTCTCATCCATCTTCTAATTTGTCTTCTCCTCCAAACAGCAGCAGAGCTTTCTGTCTTCCTGTTCTGGGGAGATTGAACTTGCAGAAGATCCTGATTACTCACTATTCTGTTGCTTATAAAGGTAATTCTGAAATGGAAATAATTGAAGCTTTGCTGTCGTTATTGGGGTTGTGAATAGAACAAGTGCTCAGTTTCACCGGTGATTAAAAACACGAAGACTTAGTGCTTGTACAGACTGAATATTTTGTGCTAAGCCTAATTCATGTATAGATACCCTAGACCTCAACACAAAGGTATCTAGAGGAGAGATCTTTTAGAAGAAATCAGACTTAGCAGAGATTTTAAAGTGAGGGTCTACCACTTTAAGAGGAGTAGCACTTTTAAGAAATTACAACTGAGAAGTTGCTCCCTCTCTATATGAGCTCCTCATGGAGACCACATCATGAGAAATGGGCCTCTAAAAGCCTGGAAGTGGGCCTCCGTTAGGGCCTGAACATGCTGGTGCCTGGGCTGCGAATTTCCAGCCTCTAGAACTCCAACCAAACAGTATGATCTTTAGGCCACTTAGTCTGTGGTATTTTGTTATAACAGTACAAGATGTGTAAGGCAGTGTGCTGAAGTATTATTTTCCCTACATTGTCAACTTAGCAAATCTTGTACCCTACAAATTGTGTTTAAATCATCTACTTGTTTTCCTGTTATAGGGCTATATCTCCTTGGACTCTCATCCCCACCTTCCCAAGTGAGCCTAGGCAGACGGTGCTGCCATGCAAAAGTCTCAACTCTTCCTAATGAACATTTTTTATCTCTCCCCAAATACTGCGCTTGCTTCTATTTCTAACTGTCCAGACACCTCTGTGACCTTGAGAAAGATTAGCCAAAACCGCAGGCAAGACTCCTTTACAGGGTACACCACCGACAGGGGTCTTGTAACATTGAAGCTGGAGGAAGCATGCAGCTGTGTGATGAGAATTGGCAGGAAACTCAATCCGAATCTGCCACCATGACTGTCCCCTACACAAATAAGTTGTCTATCTTGTGACCTCAGATGATGGATTCAATTAGGACACAGGTGCAGATAAGCTGAAGGACTATTTTGCTTTACTTTTCTTTCTTTCTTTCTTTTTTTTTTTCTTCCAGGAATTGAATTCAGGACCTCGCACTTGCCAGGTAAGTACTTATGCCGCTGAGCTATATCCTTGGTCCTTGTCTTCTGATAAAATTGTCCTAGGAGGTAACATCTTCAGAATGATTTGTTACAGTCTCTTATTTAGGCTCAATAAGTCTTTAAAACAGAATTTAATATGCCGAAGGCCACAATGCATCTGCCTAAACATTTACAGAAACTGGATTTTTCACAGAGAAGAGTTATTTTATTTATTTATTTATTTATTTGTTTGTTTGTTTGTTTATTTATTGTCTTTTTGAGACAGGGTCTTGCTATGCAGTTCAGGCTGGCCTTGAGCTCACTTTTGTAGCCCAGGCTGCTCTCAAACTTGTGACAATCCTCCTGCCTCAACCTCACAAGTGCTGGGATTATAGGCATGAGCCACCACGCCCCGCTCAAGAAGTTATTTTAAAGTTTAGAGACCGATACAGTGGACTAAAAATGTCCTCTTTTCATGGTCATTTTATAGCCAGTTCTTCACATGGCTCTCATTTTGAATTCAACTCAAAATTGCACGGCTTCTATATTTTAGGCCAACTTATTCTGAACTTCATATATTGTGGTTTCAACACTGATGCATTAATATGCAGATACAATATAGCACAACTGCCTCACTTTCTATAATTTTAAAATATTGCCAAATAACAAATACACTAATAAAGAAATTAATAGTGCAAATCATCAGAGCTAAAAACAATGTTTGAAAGTAGAAAAAAGATACTGCATTCTCTATAGGAATAAGTAGATTGCACCTTTCATCAAATTAGCCATTGTTCTGGAGTGCCAGAACACTAGGCAAGAAAATGAAGAACATTATAGCCCATGGCCTTTGCTAAAATAATTAACAAAGGATGTGAACTGAGATAAGAAACCAGAATCATTATGGATGGATTGAAATACGATAAACAAGTAGAGAATTTTAAATATATTGGCTGAATTAAGAGTAAGCATATAGTTGTATTTTTAAAATATAGAAAGTCAAATAAATAATAATTTGGGAACAACTAGATATTCTTTGAAAACATTTTGACCAATCTATCATTTGACTTTTAACTTTTTCCCTGTATTTTTAACTATGCTGAAATCTCCTATTTTTTAAATAATGAATTTGGCAGTGTTTAGAGTTTTAAAACTTTAATATTTTATTTGAAAATTTCACTCATATTCCAAGATGATAGAAATGTTTATATGTACTTTTTAAGAAGTTATATTTTCCCATATTTTCAGAACTGACAGCCACATGAACCTACCAGTATAGAAAATAGACATATACTTACGTTTTGAAGTAGAGCACACAGATCATGTTTAAGCAGAAAATTATAATTTTATAGAATGTGGGACTACGGAATGTCATACCTTGAATAGTATGACAAAAATTTGAATTTACACTGAGAGTGGATTATAAGTAAGATGATAAATTATTTCTTCTAGGTTAATGATAGGTTACCCTGTTTCCATGGAGAAAATCTTACTGGTTTGGAATTTTAAATTAGAGATCAAGAGTGTCAACTATGCTGTCTTTCTATTTATTTTTTCTTCTGCATGTTTTACATTCCATTTGGAAGTGCTAAGGAACAGCTGAAATGTATAATGGAATTACTGGATTAGAAAATTTCAAATTTGGTAACAGTGGATTAAAACAAAAAGTTAATTTCATAATGGGCATATTGGGCTATTTAACCCCCCCAAACAAAGAAAATAAAATGAAAATAAGACTACTTTTTTGTCTTCAGATATGTAGTAAACTTTTTTCAAAATGTGGAGTATAGGCCATTTACTTATATAAGTGGTGGTAAAAGAAGTTATATCATAGAATTTAACTGTGTGCCACTTTTACATATCATTTTGAAACAGCTCAAAAGTTAAGAACAGAATGAAGGACAAAGAAAATTCTTTTTGAATCACATGAGGTAATATGATGAACTGGCGACCCTACCATTTCCCCTGATGTTAGAATTTCCTGTGAACACAGGCATTGTTCTAAATGGCCGAATGCAACAAATAAAATCAGGTAATTGAAATTAGTACCTTACTTCACATTACTCATTTAGTTATTTGACACTTCAAAGTATTCTAATAAACTATTTCATAACAATGATACCCAGTTTAAAATCATGTATTATATTTAGCTGTCCTTTGTCCTCATCTGGAAAAATTTTCATCTCTCTTTGACTTTCATGGTTACATTTTTTAAGATCACAGGTCAATTATTTTAGAATGTCCTTCAATTTAGAATTATCTGGCATTTCCTTTAAGATTCAGATATGTACCATGGGCAAAAATATCACAGAAGTGACGCTGTGTTCAAGTGTTGCATCCTCCCGAGTGTCAAATGAGTGTGTATACGTCGTGGGGACTTTGATTATTAGATTAAGGTAGCTCCTGCCTGGATTATCTCCTGTGAAGACACCATTTCCCTGTTGGGCTCTGTGTCATGACAGAACCTCACTAGTCCTGACCTGTCTCCTGCTGTGTTCCATCCACCACTTTCACGACGGAAATGTACAGAGGGGAAAGAAAGAGGGAGAAAGAGCAGAGGAGTGTTTTCTACATTCTGTTTGTTTGTTTGTTTTTGAAGAGTAAAAACAAGAGCAAGAAAAAAAGCAAAGACAGAAATAGGGTAACATACAACAAGACACAAATATTCCATATTCTTGGTGGCATTTGCTACAATATGATTTATTTTCCTGTTTACTTTCCTGTCCTGTTTTATTACACATCTCTCCCAAGTACAACAGAAACCATTCAAAGATCTACCATCTTTTCCTGGTGCTACTGAAAACTTTTTGTATTTGAGAAGCCTACAGTGGCTATTTGTTCCTGCTACAGTGTACTTATAGACTATTAAAAAAATAAGGCACTTATTAATCATTAAACTACTGAGATTTTAGTCTCTCTAAACATGCTATTAACAATCAATTTGACATCATAAATCACTCAAGTTGGTTGTTTTTCATATATATATATATATATATATATATATATATATATATATATAGTTTTATATTCTCACAAGGATAAAAAAGTTTCTGTTTTTCAGTATTTAATGATAATTTTTAGGAGTAACTTACTCCTCCTACCAGTACAAAGATTATTCTGTTCTACAAGTTTATATATTAATCAATATAACAATCAGACATTAACTCAATTGAAATTTATTTTGCAGTTTATATGTCTTCATCTATGTGGTATTTCTATTTTAACAGAATGGTAGGCAAAAAAAGTCTGATGTAAATGAAGATATTTTCCACATGTCAGAGAGATAAATAACATAATTATGTAGAATATATTGGCTTGTTTATTTTCCTATCTGGTGTTATGATTTTTTCCAGAGGAAAAAGCTTTTGACTTTGAGATATTATACATGCAATAGCAGAGCTCATGTGATGTACTAGTTGCTAAGGTAACCACATTTGCCTGAAAACACCAAGCTAAACAACATCTTGTATTACCAATGTATAATTTTCTGCTATTACAGTCATTGAAATTTTCTTTAGTATTCAAAGAAACATTAGGCTCAGGTAACTCTGAATCTCTAGTCTATGTCGGGTTTCAAAATTATAAAAGTCATTTAAAAAGATACCAAAATGCTTCATGTATTATAAAATATAAACTCTCAGGTTCCACTAATTACTGATACATAATTTAGTCATGATCAGACATACTGTACCTATGAATAGCAGTTTACCAAGTAAAGAAACAGAAATAATTGAATTGCAGGACACTGAAGTTATTTAGACTAAAAATATTTTGTAAATAAATTAATATCTTTAATAACTATTGAATCTTTTGTAGAAGAATTTCAAAAAGTAGACTATTTTATATCTTATTAAAATACTACAGTAATTATATTGATAGTTTATAATTTGCTTGATAGTCATTACAAGCAATAAATCTGAACATCTACTTTTTCCTATCATTCACATATTTCCATTTCTTCAATTAACAACTTTGTTTTGATATAGCTCTTAATTAATACTGAAATTTAATAAGCAACACAGTTTTAGAGGGTTAGTGATAAACATACAAAATTCAAGTGATCATTGTTCATTGATTTCTATTAGCTACAAGCATGCTCAAATTCTGAATCAGTTTTTCTGTGAGGCTTTTGATTTCCTATGTACTTTTGTCAAGAAATTCAACTTCACTTTGGAACCACAAAATACATTTTTTGAATCACTTTAGGTTTAAGAGCATATTAACATTTTTGAAAATACACTATTTACAGAAACACATCTGATGCAAAGACATCTAAAGCAACTTGAATCAAGCCAGTTGTGGTGGTGCACATTTGTAATCCCAGCATTTGGGAGCCTGAGGAAGGAGGATTGTTGTGTTTAGGATCATCCTGGGCTACAAAATGAGTTGAAGGCAAACCTGAACTGTATAGTGAGACCCTGGCTTAAAAAGAAAACAAATAAACAAACATACAAACAAAACAATGATTTTAATGGCCGTGACTCATCCTGAAGGCTGACACTGATCACAGTTCTACAAAGCACTGTATATGGTTTCAAAGTTAATCCTGAAGGGATTTGACCTTGGAAGATACAAGAAATGAATGTTTTGTTATACAGATCTTGCTTTGACTTGCCCTTGATCACCCAGCAAAAAAGCTTAATTACAAGGCATGAAACGCAGAGCTAGATTGGTGAGATGAGCTGTAGGAGGCTTGGATCAGTAGCCTCCAATGTTGCAAGTTTCACTGGTGGCCCACTGCGATTGTGGAACATTGCAGTGTATGCATGTGCTCCCTCTTAATTCAAAGAGAAGAATTTTTCTTTCTTTCTTTCTTTCCTTAGCAACATCAGTAGGGAGGTGGGTCATGCCCACACACTGTGTTCTGTATAACTATTGTTAGGACAATGTGCAGTGTGTGAATTGTTAAAAAAAAGGGGCAAAAAAGGAAAAAAAAATGTTTATTGAAAGTATCAATGTTTAATTGTTTGATCAATCTTATGCACCGATATCTATTAATCTAAACTGATCTGATGATGAAAATATGTAATATAACCATTGATAAATTTTTGTGGTTTTGAAACTTTGTACTATATGTAAAAAATAAATAATTATCTATATTTTTCTCTACCTGTAGAGTTAAATAATATAACCAAAATTCAAATTTAGCTCTGAACCTTCTTTCAAGTGAGGCCTAGACATAACTTGTGAAAGCAACTTACTTACATCAATACTTTGAGAATAGTAATGTGTACATATTAAGCTGCTAAATTGTATCGTCTCTACCAGAAAATCAAAACAGTGCTTAGTATATGTGCTATCTGCTATTGTTTTTTATTATCACTATTAAGTACTTTGGAGAATTAAACTCATTAAAATTGTTTGTTAAACTTCAGGTCACGTGGTTAACTATATTAGGGGCAGAAAGGACACTATGGTCTTCAACTGCTGCTATTCTAGATTGCTAGATATGTAAACTATCCCAGAGCATTCAGTCATGCATCTTTTGAGGAACACTTAAACCTGCTTTACAAAAAAAAACCAAAAAAACAAAACAAAACAAAAAAAACATGAAGATTTCAAGCAAGTTGGTTTGTATGCCAGTCAAGTGTAGTTCCTCTCTTAAATGACAAAACTTTCTAGATAAAATTAGTTTATCACACCCCCAAGTGTTAGTCAAAAAGGAATATTTGGGAGGTTGACATTTTCTTGGTGACTCAGGCTGCTCCTTGCTGTACGGGAGTATGGTGCTGCCCTCAGCTTCACCCTAGGGGACTCCTGGAACACACAGGCCAGTCTGCTTTGGCAACCACGATTTTCTCTTCTGTGTTTCTTTGGATTCCTTCCTGACCGTCAGCTATCACAGCTGTCCCTTCAGCTGCTCTGACCCTGTATAATGTTCAACATAGTAATGTGGAAGGACAGCAGATTTCCAAGGAAAATGACATGTCCAGGAAAGTAGACCGAGGGATAGTAAGTTTACAGGTGATAGTGAACCAGCTGGCCTAAGGTACAGCCTTTGCTTTCTGGGAGGATTTTGTACTTGGAGGTTCTATCAACAGGTACAGTCCTGGATGACTTAGACATAAACCTGTATGTAACACTGAAGAATGTTTCCTGTAGCGAGGACAGAATGAATGCCAGTTGATCCCACTCTAAGTAGCGTGAAATAAACATGAGTCAGACACCTTGCATAATCAGTTTGTCCAATGAGTCATAGCAGTTTTTCAGAAGCAGTTTTTTACTTGCTTTTCTTCAAATAGTAACTTAATCACTACTTTAATTTCATGGCCGACTTTCTGCCTCTTGGCTTCTAGCACGTGGTCTGGAGTAGCACTCAATTCATTTTGCCATCCTTTTAGATTTTCTCTTGGAGCAAATGCTGTGGTTTTATTAATTAGACTTCTTATAATTTCAATATATTACCACTAAAATATATTGACTTTCAACTGTAGAAACTATTATTTCCTCTTTGTGGATATACAATTTCATACCGAATTTTATTTTAGTTTTTCTTTGTGCCAATAAAAGCTCTACTGATTTATCATCCTTGATTTACTTCCATTACTCAATTTTGTGGACCTCTTTTATCACCTTTACGTATTACCTACGTAAAATGGTTCTATTTAGTTAATTTAGTGATTTATTTAATTTTTGTCAGACCCTGATTATTAATTAAAGACATCCACTGCAGTCTTCTTGTTAATGAATTTGGAATGATTAGTGGATGGCAGCAGGCCTGTGATGCTCTCAGGGCCTGTTGCACGTTCCTCAGTGGGTATCGAAGCGATGGTGATCCAGCCTAGTCTTACCTTTTTTGCTCCCCTTGGGAGACACTGAAGAACCGGTTGTTGTTGTTTCAGTGTATTTTTCATAATCCATCATCTCATTCATTCATGTTTCATAGTGGACTCAGAGTTTTGTTGGGCAGGTTCACCAAGAAAGCTGAGCGGTCTAAAGTGCCTACTTAGGCAATCTTAGGCAGCCACAGGGACTGTGATTTGATCCTCAGCACCATGTGCTGTGCCAGCCACACTCCCAGGGCAGGATGAGCTGGGCGTAATATAAATAAAATAAATAGAAGTTAGAGTTTTGTAGGACATCATTCTGTCAGTATAGACAAAGGCAGAAAGCTGTGAAGCCTATCTAGCTATTCCCCACTGGACGCCCACCATCTCCTCATGTACCAGTTGCATGGCAGATAGTTAGTATTTATTGATTCATTAAGTAGATTCAGAGTGCACAAGATAAGGGAATACATAAAGACACATTCAAATTTAATTGCTTATGAAGACTTGACTACTATGTGAAATGACACACAGATTCTTCATTACGTCCGTAACAGTTCCGTATTGGAGGATGAAGACAAACTGCACTTGTCCTCTCTGCCGAAGAATGACAATGAAGAGCTCCGTAATGTGCATGCTAGTTTTGTCTGTATTTGAGATACTCTGTAACTGCGTTGTTGATTCTTTTGATAACTGTGTTATTTTTTCATTATATTAAATTCACTATGCTGAAGATCATCTTGGTGTTACTCATGAAGTGTTGAATTTAGAACTTAAACATTCAATAACATAATTATTCCCTTTCAAGTTGCAGAGGTCCTCTATCATTGCAATAATCACTGGAGAAATGATTAGCATAAGGTGTAGACTCCAAAAATGATAATTAGAAAAAAATGAACCACCCTTTAGCTGCTTTTTAGCTTCTATTGGGGCTCAAAAATTTCAGATTAATATATCCAACCACGTTGCTTAAACTACTTTTGTTAGCTGATATCTAGGAATGGTGAAATCTCATCCAAGTAAAATACTATAGAGTGGATCAGTAGGGTAAAACAAAGTTTTAACAGTAATACAGATGATAGGTGTTGAAAAAGGCATTATAGGGTCAGGGCCAGGGAGGTAGCTAAGGGGCATAAGCACTTGCCTTGCAAGCACAAGTTTCTGAGTTCCAGTACTGGTACTGGAGAGAGAGAGAGAGAGAGAGAGAGAGAGAGAGAGAGAGAGAGAGAGAGAGAGAGAGAGAGGCTTTAGAAAGATATATCATTCAACAATATTCATTAATGGATTATTCGTGGAGGCACAGATGTTTGTGCTATAGGCTAAAAATGTGCTCATATCTTAACCTTTAGAACCTTTTCATTTTACTTTATGTGTCAATAAACAGTGCTTATAAAAGTGTTTGAATAAGGAGCCTTGTGGTGGAAAAATTATTGAGAATTATGTGAGTATGCCAGTGTATTCATAGATGTGCCCAAAAGAAAAAGATAGAGGAAGAGTTGAAAGATATATAAAGGGGAGATTTGAAGCTGCCAGCTATGAAGACTGGGGTTTTGAGGCTACAAGCCAGAGAACATCAGCAGCCACATTAGCCTGGCAGAGGCAAGAAACAAATTCCCCCATAAAGCTTCTGGAAGATGCACAACTCTGCCAAAGCCTTGATTTCAGACTAGTGAGGCTGATTTCAACCTCTGACCTCCACAACTGTGAGGCAATAACATTTTGTTGCCACTGAGTTTGTGAGAATTTGTTATAGCAGTTTTAGGAAGGTAACCTAATGCTTGATGTTACCTCATGAAGACAAAGGACACTAATCTGGATCCTCACTATGCCTGTGTTTATAAAAAGTAAGGGAGGAATCCATACTTACTAACTTCCCGTGTGCTGCCACGTGCATGTGTCAGTCCCATAGGCATCGTCTTAATCTTCAAAACACCATTGTTTTGGCCAGATTTGCAGAGGCATTCTTAACAATAGTTTTCATACTAGTGTAGACTTTAACTGATGAATGATATTGTTAAACATTATAATGTAATGGCTTGGGTTTAAATTCCAAACTATAGGTCCTGAGGAGATGGCTCAACGGTCTAAGTGCCTTGCTAACAAGTACAAGGACCAGAGTTCTACCCTCATACCACATACCATTCTGACACTTATAATCCCAGCACTGGGAAGACTGAGACATGAGGATTACTATGAATCTGAGCTATAGCAAGACCTTGTATCAAATAAGTAAATTTAAAAATTTTAAAAACAATTCAGAGCTATAGGTAAAGAAATGTCATTGGGTAATCATAACAATGCTTAGATGGTATGCGTTTTTCAGTATTTTTGTCTTTATTTTTCCAAAATAGATGTACTTATTAAGCTCCCAGTTATTGTAGCCTATAAGTTTCAGTTATCATAGGGACAATAGCTACCTTGGAGTAAATATTATGGAACATGTGAAGCACTATTGGTGAGCTAAAAGACAAAACAAACACAAAAAAACACAAACAAAAGCAACAACAAAAAAAACAAAGAGATGTATTAAAGAGACAACAGCAAATCACAGTTCATCACTAAGTTTCAGTCTTGTCTCTGAGCACACCAGTCTCAGTGGGAGTTATCATGGAATTCGTGGCTGGAATAACTGGCAATGAGTACCCAAATGGTTAAATGTAGTAGGGAAGGGAAGAATTAGACTCTCCCCCATAGTTGTCAGCTGCCAACTACCCCAGCTGTAACTCCACTACTCCTCAACACATACTCATTCCAATCACTGTCCTTTGCCCGACAGTTTCCTCCCATATGTGTCTTTGATTTCTTAGAATTTGTGTTTTCTTCTCACACTGAGATCTACAGAAGAAGAGAGGGCATGTGGTCACCGCATTATGGGTGCCAGCTGTCCTGTTGCTCTGAAATCTGCAGGAATTCTGCTTCTGGATAGCTGAAGTCAATGCAGCCGTGGGGGGCTGCACCCTGCAGGAACCATCTGACCCTTCTTTGTCCGCTGTCTAACATAAGATTCCCCCACCCTTGCTCTCTACTGGATCTGAGGATCTGAAAAGTAGAATGAACTCTTATGTTTTCTCCCTGCCTCTAACTTACACCTGCAGTGCTTTGTTATTTGTGTTAAAACAAAATTGGTCACAAGAAAAGGAATATTCCAAATTTCAAAAATACAAAAAGACATCAAAATTAAAGACATAGTTCCACCAAGGTTGCCAGGTAGTCCAAATGATGTCATAATTAGTCTGATAAACGTAACACATACTGTCATCCATGTATTATAACTTAAGAGTCTCTGCTTTGTTCATATTTAATGTTATAAATTTTGAGATTGTATTTTGTATTGTATTTGTATTGCACATGCCTGGAATAACATTGACCAGGTGTTGTTCATTAATAAAGACCTCAACAAGCTCTATAGCCTTTCGGAAACATCCTAGTAAATATAGCTCAAAATTTGGAAAAAAAAAAAAAAAAAAAGAAGGAAAGGGATCTTCCTTTAGTTCCATCTTCAAAGCTCAGAATTTAGTCTAAATAGACTTAAAGTCCTGAACAAGCAGGTAGGTTTAAGATCCAAGACAGACCAGTCTTGTAAAAATGTAAATCTTGAACAGTGTCTCCTAAAGATCAAACTGCAATTAGTCCAATGATTATGAACACCATTGCTCTAGTTCATATTTATTTTGCTTAAGGTAGCTAAAGTCAGCTTACCTTACTATCGAAAACCTTAATTCATATAATTGGAAGATTTTTAGAAAAAGTAAAACAGATGATGTATATAAAGCATTGTATTCCTGACACAAGCAATCAAAGATGTAAATTACAGATGTAACTCAAGAGTACTTGTGATTATTAAAGTGGTGCTTTGAAAAAGTTATAACACTATACCTATGATTCAGATTTTAAACTACTGTTACTTGAGTTAATATGAATTATTTCAAAGGTTCAATCTTTGGTGTTCATTACACTATGTTAGAACTCACTGTTCCTGTTCTTTCTCTTTATATAAACAATGGTAATGTGTTCAAATTAATCCACTTGGAATTAATTAAATTAGGTTATTGGAAAAATAACATAATTTCAGAACAAAGACTCCATCTCTACATTAAATATTTCCTAAGAAATTAATAAAATCAGGTGATGGTCTGTCTCCTCTGGCCATCTGGATTTCAATATTAATTGTTGCTGACAAGTTTTATTCTGCTGTTGTTGAGTTTTTAAATTAAGGTGGAAATAGCGTTTTGTTTCTTCATCTCTTATGCTTCAATTCACACTTAGTCCCCAAAGAGAATTCAAGCAAACAGATTAGGAACAATTAGTATGGAAATAATTTCAGAGTATGTCCAGATAGTTTAAGTATAAAATGGCTAGAGATTTAAAAGTTACATATTTCTAGGTAAACTTAATTTAAAAAAGATAAAACCATGAAGCCGAAGAAACAATTGCAGGATTTGGTTTGAGGTAATCGGTGGATGGTCATATGAGACTAAAGTCCCTTTCTTGCCAGGATACAGCAAGCATGGTCATTCAACCAACAAATTAGCAAGCATTTTATGATGGCTTTTGTGCTCTGCCATTGACCCACAAGATGCATAAAAGGAGCAGAAAACGCTACAATTGTAGATGTAGTGGAAGAACCAACTTCATCACACAGTGAATGTTAGATTCACTGCCCCTCAGCTAAAAACTATGGGGACTAATCATTTAATCTACCTTTCAAAAGAATGTTTAGCAAACATGTCAAGGTTATTTCTTACAGTAATGTTAAGATATGAGAATTGATGAGTGTTAGTTTTCTTTCATTGTGAAAATATCAAAAGTTTGTCTTTGCTTCCAGTTTCTAGTCTATGTTTACTTGGCACCTGTGCTTTGGGCCTGGAAGGCAGACTATTATGCTAGTGAAAAGATGTTCTTTTTGCCTCATGGTATCACAGGAGAGCAAGAGATAGCTAGCTAGATACAGGCAGACAGTTACACAGAGAGACAGATAGAGACAGAGAGACAGAGAGACCGAGAAAGAATGATAAAGAGACAGAGAGAAGCAAAAAGAATGAGTGAGAGAGAGAGGCAGAGACACAGAGAGAGAGAGAGAGAGACAGACAGACAGAATGAGACATAAAGATAGAGAAAAAGAGAGGGAGAAGGAGGGGACAGGGATCCCCTTTCTAGTGAGCCCCAATTCCTTTCCTAGGCCCTCACATCTTAAATGTTCTGCCATGTCCCAATAGCATAACAAGTTGGTGTCCTAGCCTTTAATGCTTGGGTATTTGGGGGACAATTCCAGTCTAAACCATAACAGTGAGCTTATAAATTAGGTAGGAAAGCATTACCAAATATAAAGTAACTTTTATTATTTTTTCATTTGTGTATTTGGTATAGGGTCTCACTATGAAGATCACGCTTGTGGTGATCCTCCTGTTTTTCAGCCTTCACAGGTGCGTGCCACCATGTCTGGTCTCTGCCTCCAGCTCACTGCACCCCAGGGGTGGGGCTGGCATGATATGGGGGACCAGGGATCAAACTCTGCTCCCTGTGCTTACCAGAGCAGGCACGTAGGCCCCTGAGCTGTCTCCCGGCTCATCGCAACCGCTGATCGTCGTGTGCAGCAGGTTCACTCACAGCATGGAGCAGAGAATCACTAAGCCTGCCGAGTTTTAACTTCTCCTGTCTCAGCAAGTGTCATCATCCTAGAATCATATTTGCGAGCCTTTCCCCTCAAACCCAAATCAGATCAATCAGAAAAGCTCATTAACTTTACTCTCAATACAAGCCCCACATCTCTTCACATTTCAACACCTCTGCTGTTGATAGCTCACACTAAGCTTCCTGCGCCTCACTCAGAGAAGTCTAGAATCTTCATAATTAGTTCAACTGCACTTACTTTTATATCTATGTTAATTGTTCTCATAGTAGTTAAAGATTTTATATTTTTCAGTCATGGGAATTAAGTCTAGAGCCCTGTTCCATTAGCTTCATTTCAAAACTGGTTTTTAAACTCCTCTTTTGAGTAAAAGTTTCACTAAGTTGTCCAGGGTGGACTGGAATCTGTGCTTCTCCTGTATCAGACTCCCTCATTGCTCACTGAGGGCTGCCTTGCCTAACCACTAGTGAGCCATCTCAAAGACATGAGTCCTAGCAAATCAGTCTCCTATTCTCAATTCTCCAACAGCTTCCCAAACATTTACAAGCAACTTTAAAATTCTTGCCAAGGACCAAGAGCCTCTACAATGCCTAATAATGGCTGTCATGCAACCCCTTGTGAGATTCCTGTTGCCTCTTTCCCTAGATCTGGCCTCCTTCTCCCACTTGTTTCTGACATTTCTCATACTCTGCACTGGCTGCTCTCTCTACCTCGGGATGTGAAGTCTACCTCATTGCAGTTAGACAAACACAAAGACAAGGAAACAATCCATGGCAAATTGTGCAAAGAAAATTGCTTTGAAAGATATCTATAATACTTCTGAAAGCAAAATAAAAGAATGTCTTCCTTGTTTTGGGTGTCTTAGCTGGGCTGAGTTGCTGTAATAAAGCTGAATATAAATAGTGGACCTCTTATTTTCACTGTTCAAGAAATCAACAGGTTTGGTATCTTGTGAAGTCCCACTTTCTGCTTTGACAGTGTCTGACAGGCAAAGCCCAAGAGAGCTCTCTGCACTTTTCTTTTAAGACGCTGATCTCATTGGTGGAAGCTCTGGCCCCAGGACCTGATCACTTCCCCCAGCATCTCCAACTCTGATGCCATCACACTGCTGGGCAGATCCGTGCCCCACTGCAGGAGGAGCACATGGAGATTGTATCCTGCAACACCACCAAGCAAAAGTGTGTGAAACAGAAAGAACAGACACTATCTATAGAGGAAAAGCTTGCAGTGTTACACCTGGAGCCTGCAGTGTAGGGAGGTCCGACTGGGAGCCCACATAGGACCAAATGCTCCTTGGTGATGGGGAAACTCCCTATTGAAGCTCGGAGATGGAAATTGTGATTGAAAGGCGGGACAGACAATAAGGACCATGGAGGGAACAGCAAGGACTCAACTCTGCATTGTCTAATAACTGTGTAAAAACACATATTGTGCTATAACTTGTTTATGTTAGGTTCTGTGCAAATAATCAGTCTATTCATAGCATTCTCTTCAACTTATACTTCTTCCTGTGAAAGCTACAGTTAGTTAAACCATTATTTACAGCTAGTAACACACTGCATAAAATTAGCTAAATTATTATTTTTTCTTTTTAAAATGCATTTAAGAAGAAACAACAGTGTGACAGGTTCAAAACACCTTAGTAATACATTTCCAATATTTGATACAGTGCATATTGTGGTCTTCCTAGTAGTTATGCAGAGCAAAGGGTGTAGATGTGATAACTTTTCTAGCCATTACTAGTACAAAAAAGTTCCTTTTCATTGAACTAAGAGACAGTAGTTGTATACATAACCCAATGTTCCATAATCACAGTGGGTTATTGCCAAAATTGGCAATGCTGGAAGCTATTGATTTAAGCCTTTTACAGCTCAGCATACTAATCTAGCTTTACATGTTATGACTCGTGGTTAAACTTCTCTGCAGAGTGGTTAAGGACAAGTTAAAACAAGACCTGTATAAAAAACATGTAACTTTTCTATCTCCCAAGGTCAATCAGATCGCCTCAGGGTTTACATCGAAACCATGTACAGTGCTTTGTAGAACTGTTGTCAGTGTCAGCCATGTCAATGAGTCACGGTCATTGCTTGACCGATTTGCTCTGTGTGAAAGACTGAGAGAATGTTTTCTCTTTAGGTGACTCTCCTTTGGCACACTATATATCTTCTGTCCCTTTCCTCTGTAGCCCCATAATCTCCTTGAACAGAAAACTTGGGAAACCACTGAGTTATAGCATAGGTTCACTTATGTCCTGAGTCCTCACTGACCTCAAAGGGCTAGGGCCAAAATATTGGCTATCCTTGTAGCTCTTCTTTTTCTCCAATTTTTAGTCTGTAAGCTTATATTCTTAACCGTCCAGAAGAAAGGTTTAGTGATACTATTACTCTATAACATATGTATTTGAGCTTAACATCAAGGTCTTTCTAGTATCAAACATCTTATACTTAATGTGGAATTGATACTACCTATCAATCACTGATATTATAATACATCTCTATAGAATGTGATAAAAGCAGTTACACACATTTTTACATAGGAATTTAGGAATCTATTTTTTTTTTTTATATCGCAGGGCCAGGGTTTGAATTCATGACCTTTCACTTGCCAGGCAAGCACTTGTGACATGGAGCTATCTCCCCCGCCTCTAGAGATCTAAGTATATACAAAATTGTAGCCTGTCAATCCTTTGGTATTTTTCCTAGTCTTTTACTCTCACTTAAATCTTTTTTTTTTCTTGTAAACCAACCGTTTACTTTAGAGAGAGTACAGCAGTAACTAAAATTACATTAGAAGCAGCACATATCTAAAAGACCAGAATCACAGGCATTCCACGCATAATTTTAGTGTTACACATTGCTATCCTAAGTGTGATAACCTTTTGGAGATTCTTAGGACCATTATCTAACTCATCTTGTGCATGGTTTCACTTCTGTCACATTTCCTATGTTTTCTGCTTGCAGTTACTGTGTCATTTAACCTTTAAGTCCTTGATTTCCACTCAACTTGTTATGCCTCTCTATTTTTATTTCTTCTTTGGGTTCTTACACTAGGGAGAATACAATATTTAAACATGTACATCTGGTTTATTTTACTTAAGATTATATGTTCAAGATACTTCCACTTATATGTGAAGTCCTTTAGTTTATCATTCTTTATAGCTGAGTAGTATTCCATTGTATAAAAATAGCACGTCTTTTTCAACCATTCTTTAGCTGATGGATATTTTGGTTGTTCCCAAGATTTGGCTATTACAAATTGTGCTGCTATAAACATAGATGCACAAATATCACTGTGATATGATGTTTTCAATTCTTCTGGGAAAATTCCCAGTAGGGGTATAGTTGAATTGAATGGGATTTCAGTTCAATATTTTTTCAGGAGTCTCCATACTGCTTTTCATAATGTTTGCACTAGGCTGCATGCCCACCAGCAGTAGAAGGGTTCCTTTCCCCCCACAGCCTCTTCAATGTTGTTGGTCGCTTTCTTTATGATAGCCATTCTTTCTGGGATGAAATGTATGTAAGAGTTGTTTTAATTTTCATTTCATGAATGGATAGCCATGTGGACAATTTGTTCATGTATCTAGACGCTTGTTGAATTTCTTTCTCTGAGAAGTGTGGGTTCTTCACAGATACCCATTTCTGGATTGGGTCTTTCAATTTTGGAACCCTAATGGTTTTTCGTGCCTTATAAGTTCTAAATAGAAGACCTTTGCCTGAATATTTATTATTTGAAATATTTTTGAAATTTGGGCATTGTCTTTTCATTCTGATGGTAATTTCTTTTGAGGTGCAAAAATTTCTTAGCTGCAGGATCTCGCCATTGTTGATTCTTTCAAGTGTTAAACATACATTTTGATTTTTGTCTGTCAACTCTTTGCGTACCCCAATGTATTCAAGATATTCTACCACTTTTTCTTCCAGGAGATTTAATGTATCTCTTTTAATATTTAGATCATTAATCCAGTTTGGCTTTAGTTTAGTGCATGGTGATAGACCTGGCTCAAGTTTTACTTTTCAGCATACGGAGAGTCAGTTCTTAAAAAGGCTTTCCTCCGGTAAACATGTTTGGCCCTTTGTGGAAGATAAGGTGGCTGGCTGTGTTTGTATTTGCTTCTGCATCTTCTAATCTATTCCATTGTTCCTCAGGTCTATTTTTTGCCAATATCATGCTGATTTTATTACTGTAACTTTGTAGTATAACTTTAGGTCAGGAATTTAATGCCTCCTGCCTTGCCTTTATTGTCCAGGATTGTTTTTGCTATTCAAGGTCTTTTTTGGTTCTAAATAAATTTTAGGGTTGATTTCTCCATGTCTGTCAGGCATGTTGAAAGTATTTTGATAGAAATTGCATTAAATCTGTATAAAAATTTAGGGAGTATGGTGATCTTCACAATGTTGGTTCTTTCTATCCAGGAGCAAGGAATATCTTTTTATTTTCTGAAATCCTCTAGGATCACATTTTTCAGAGTAGTTTAGTTTTCACTGAAAAGGGCTTTTACTTCTTTAGTTAGGTAAATTCCCAAGTATTTCATTTTCTTTGGTGTGATTGTAAAAGGTATTGTTTCTCTAATCTCTCTCTCAGGGTGTTTGTTATCTGTATAGCAGAATGCTGTTTACTTTTGTGTGTTGATTTTGTATCCTTCTATGCTACTGAATTTGTGTATCAGTTCTAGTAGCTTCTTGGTGAAGTTTTTTGGATCTTCCAAGTAGATTATCATGTCATCTGCAAATAATGATAATTTAACTTCTTCTTTACCTATTATTATTCCTTTCCCCCCCCTCTCTTGTTTAATGGCTGTAGCTAACGATTCCAGAACTATATTGAATAGGATTGGTGATAGAGGATATCCTTGCTTTGTACCAGTTCTGAGGTAAAAGACTTCACTTTTTCCCCATTTAGAATTATGTCAGCTGTTGGATTGTCATAGATGGCTTTTATCAGATTGAAGTAGGACAATTTTCTGTAGGACTCTGAACATCACTGAACATTGGACTTTCTCAAAAGCCATTTCTCCATCAATTGAGATGGTTATGTGATTTTTGGCTTTGGTTCTATTGATATAGTGCATTTATAGATTAGCATATACTGGACCATCCTTGCATCTCTGGGATGAATCCAACCTGGTCTTGGTGTATAATCTTCTTGTTGATTTGCTGTATTCTAGTGGTGAGGATTTTATTGAGGATTTTGCATCTATGTTCATGACAGAAATTGGCCTGTTAAGGTTGGTATTGGATAGTAGATTTTTCCTGTCCATTAAGATTTGTCTTATATAACTTGGTGCTCCTGTGTTGGGTGCATATATATTTATGAGTGTTACCTATTCATCTTGAATTTTCCCCTAACCAGTATGTAGTGCCCTTCTTTATTTCATTTGATCAATCTTGTTTTGAAGTTTAGACAGTCTGCAAACAGGATTGCTACCCCTGCTTTTGTTTGAAGTCCTGGGACATGTAGTATTATTTTCCCACCCTTTCAATTTTAGCCTATGAGTGTGTGTGTGTGTGTGTGTGTGTGTGTGTGTGTTAAGTATGTTTCTTTTATACAGCACATTGTTGAATTTTGCTTCCTTGTCCACTCTACCAGTGTATTTCTTTTAGTTGGAGAATTGAGTCCATTTACATTGAAGGTTATAACTGAAATGTATTGACTTATGATTGACATGTCTTTGACTTACTACTGTTTTCCCCTTTTTGTACTGTGCTTAATTGGTTGCCCTATTTGGTGGTTTCTTTCTTTTCTCATTTGTGGAGTTTGGGACATTTTGGTCCCTCTCTAAAGTATTTTTTGGTAGTCTGTGTACAGTTGGCTTTGACATCATGAAATTCTTTAGTTACTCCTTGTTGTGGAAGTATTTCACTTTTCCCTCATACTTGACGGAGAGTTTTTCTGGGTACAGCAGTCTGGGCTGGAATTTGTTTTCCTAGGGGACTTGAAGCACTCTGCTCCATGATTTTCTTGACTTCAGGGTCTGTGAAGAGAAATCTGCTGTTATTCTGGTGGGTTTTCCTTTAAACATGTTCTATTTCTTTTCTCTAGCAGCTTTTAGTATATTATTCTTCTGCTGGATTTCTGTGATCTTGACTGAGTGCATTTAGTTGGATTGATGTTATTGGTTGATTTGTACGCTTCAGTTACCTGAATGTCCCATTGTTTTCTCATATTTGGGAATTTTTCCATTATTACTTCTGCCCATATTTTTTATATTATTTGCATTGACTTCTTCTTTCTCATTGATTCCTATTAATCTGTTTGTCCATTTTTGCATCATTTTTCAGTTTTTGAATTATTTTTTCCTGCATCCTAGTTGTTTTTAAGAGATCCTTTCTTACCTTTTCACTAGCTGCGACTATGTCTTCCAGGTCTGAAACTCTATCTTCTCTTTATTTCATACAGTGTTCCCAGCTTGTGATCAAGATTTTATTTTCCTTTATATCTCTTTGAATCTGTTTCATGTGATCTATTTCATTACTGTATTGCTCATTCAGGGAATCCATCATTCTTCTATTTCCCTCTAAAATGTGGTTTTTAGAGGCATTTATTAAGTCTTTCATTATAGCTATCCTTTGTTTCTCTACTTCAGAGATTATTTCTCTTCTGATCTCCTCTCTGCCTTTCTTCAGTTGTTCCCCTACTTTATATGCTATTTATTTAGAGATATATTTTTTTTTTACTTCATAGGTTATTTCTCCTCTGACTTCCTCTTTACTTTTCTGAAGTTGGTTTTTACTTCAGATTGTATTAATTCATGCATTTCTTTTTTTTTACTTGAGAAGTTATCTCTGATCTGAATTACTCTATACGTTTCTGCATTTGTTTGTCTACCTCAGATTCTACCAATTCAGAGATTTTGGCTGCACGATTCTCACTTTCTTCCATGATAGTGTCTCCTGTATTTGTTCTCTTTTGACATGAGACCTGAGATTGCAACTTGCTCCTTCTCTTCTTCCTTTTGTATAGCTGTTACCTCTGCTGCTATGTACTTTGATGAAGTTATGCTGTTAGTGCCTATTGAAATTTGGGTCTGTATCTACCAGTCTTGGTCCCGTCCTGATGTGCCTTCTGGGTCTGACTGCTGTGTTCAGCTTCTTCATGCTACAGCTGTGCTCACAGCTGCTTGACCAGCGTGGGTAGGTGGGGACAGAGTGTTGGTGGTTGGCGTGGCACGGGGCTGCACCCCAGTGGAGAGGCTCTGCCTCGGCCCATGCCCAGCCTTTCAGCATGGGCAGGAGGGGGCAGAGTTCTAGTTAAATTATTATGAGGCATGATTTTATATTTTTTCTAGGATATTTAATAACCAAATCAGATTTCTCGTGAAACCTGGTTAAGATACTGGGTGACAACAATGTCATGATGAGGTTTTAACAAGACTTCTAAATAATTTGAAGTTTCATCATATTCAGTATATTATTAGAGAGAAAAACTAGTAGTTTAGGCTTAAACAAATTAGCAATGAAAGTAATTTCTGAGAATTTCTGGTAAACTTCAGCACAAACGAACTCGATATTTTACTATCAAAACCTCTAGTATAAAACTAACAGAAAATAAAATTTGATGCTGTATGGTTGTTTTTCCTTAATGTCAAGAATGTTATTTATTACCTTGGATATAAACTCATCATAGTTTCCTAATGTCTTAACTCTAAGCTTTAAAGCCAGAGCAATCCATTGTTGTAAATATTTAGCCAGTAATTATTAAATAGATTGTCTTAGCATGACTATTCCAGCTGGCGGAAGAGAATGGGGCTTCTTGCTGCTCACGTTAGAGCATAAACATATTGACAATTAGGTTGAGAACGAGGAGGCTAGTGATTTCTGCTCTCAGCCTTCATCAGATTCTCATATATCGTTTGCAAACTGAAGTCCACATGATTTATGTCTGACAGAGCCAAAAGAAAACAGACAGTTAAGCTTTTCTGTTTATTTCCATCATCTAAAGCTTTTCTGTATGGTACTCAATAAAAAGAAGTGCTCCCTTTTTAAAGTAAAAAGTTTTGTGAAATATTGTGTAATGGTATTTGTGGAGAGATAATCTCTGGAAAAATAAAGTTTATTGTTTCAAATAGGACTCTATGCAGAGTCTTTTCCTTATCTTAATTCCTAGACATAGTCTGTAAGAGTTCAGTTTTCAAAAATAATATTGAAGTGGGCCCGGCGGGATGGCTCAGTGCTAAAGCGCCTGCTTGGGAAAGCTTGGATGGCTTCAGGGACTGCGGTTTGATCCTCGGCACCACATGCTGCGCCAGCCCTGCCCTCGGGGTGGGCTGAGCCAGCCATAAAAATGAGTGAATAAACAAAGGTTCTGAAATAAGAAAAAATATTAAATTAAAAAAAATAATAATACTGAAGTACACTGACGTTTTCTGTCCCCTAATTGCTTTCATATCTGTTTCATACTTAAATATTTTAGAGTAAAAATGCGTTAAGTTATAATGTAGAAGGCCTGAAAGTCCATGACAAAGTGTGGCAATATTTCAGTTTTAGTGAGATCTGTACTTCTAGTTTCTTGTTTTTCACATGGTGGGAAGAAAAAGAGGTTTTTGGTGTACTTTTAAATGGATATTTCATGACCAGCCAAACAGCTCGGCAGATTAAAACACTTGCAAGCAGGCACAAGGGCTGGGCATTTAATCCCTGGGCTTGCTGTGCCAGTCTTGTCCTTGGGGTGTGCTGAGACAGCAGCTGACACTGAGCATGGCGGCATGTTCCTGTAATCACAACTCTTCAGAGGCTGAAAACAGGCGGATCACTACAAGTCTGATCTAGTAATGAGACCCTAAACACTCTGTCCCTGTATCCCCTTCCCTAAAACACAAAAATAAATAAATAATGAATATTTCCACAGAATTTTTCTAAATAGAATGACTACAAATCTGATTAACATTAAAGAAATTATACCCACCCATTTATAAGAATATCCATCTTAGACACGATTTAAATTTCATAAGGGATCACAAAATAATGGAGTCATCATACTCATTTGACTTTTTTTTCTTTAATGGCTGGGACAGCATGTGGTGCCAGGGACTGAATCATGGTCCCTGTGGTTGCCTAAGTCTGCCGAAGCAGGTGCTTTAGACTGCTGAGCCATCTTGCCAGCCCCTCATTTGACTTAACAAATTTCTTATATAATTTCCAATTCTGAAAAAAAAAATCATGTTATGGTTTTTGAAATTTTACATACTTTTCTATTTTTGAAAATTAAGCAAACATAATAATTACAATGCTTTTGTAGATTTTTTTCTCTAGCTTTTGATGTTCAATAATTAATCTGTCTTAGTCCTCTTCCAGTTTCCAAAAACTTCTTGTATGATCTAAACTTAGAAAATAAAGTCTTCACTTATACCATCCTCCTGGAGAGGTAACAATTCTTTGTTCTTTCCTTTCATATGATGCATGGCTATTTCAAGACACAGGAAGCAAATCTTTTAAGTACTTATGATATTATAAACACATTTTTTTTTTTTTTTTTTTGAGACAGGGTCTCGCTATGTAGTTCAGGCTGGCCTTGAGCTCACTTTTGTAGCCCAGACTGGTCTCAAACTCGCACCAATCCTCCTGCCTCAGCCTCCCAAGTGCTGGGATTACAGGCGTGCGCCACCACGCCTGGCTTAAACACATTTTTCAGTTGGCAGTTATTTAGCTTTATTTATTTAAACAAAAGGAGCGAAAAAGACTATAGCTGAAGCTTGTGTGTTTCTGACTGCATGGTTCTGGCATATAGAAAAGGAAATGCATAAACAGCAGAGCACAGTTCATTGCTACAGCAAGGAAGTAACTAGAAACAAACAAGGGAGTAGCCCCTAAAGTTGAGTGATGCATCTGTGAGTTGAAATCGTTCACATCTATTCAATGTCAAGCTACACACATCGCCATATTCTGCATGGCTGACATTCTGTAGAGATGACTTGGCTGTCAAGTCATTCCCTATTGTGAAGCATGGAATCAGCAAAGATGGGGGGGGCGGGGTTCTGGTGGCATGCAATAATTTATTGTTCCTTGTTGCCCCTGGGGAATTTTGTTGATGTGACGGAGTTGGCCTGGGGTTCCATAAGACGGTGTAGCAACCAAAGTCAGAGATCTCTCCACCTCTCTTGGTTATGTACAAACACCAACTTCAGTGCTGCTCTCATGCACAAAGAATTTTAGGCTTTTCCCCCGTGAATGTATGTGGTTTCACATACAAATAGACAGCCAGGGAGCACCTTTGTGTATTTGTGTTCTTCTGCACTGTATGATTTGGTGGATTCAGATCTTCCTCTGGGCCCATTAAATCCAGTTCCTTTGCCTGGAATACTGCTCCCTAAGCAGTGCTGATAACTTTCTCACCTTGGCTCCCAGACACAATTTGTATTCTATAATTTGTATTTGCTCTTTGAGGATAGGGACTGAAAAGCTTTATGGCTCACCACAGACATTGGTAAATTAGAAATTGTTTGGTTTGTCCACTGTATTGGAAAGAAAATTTAACACACTGTTAAAACAAATATAGCACTATTAGTGCATCAAGAAAAGGCTACTGGTATTCAAGGGATAATGAATCTGAAAATGCACGAAAACATGCAGAAAAATAATCAGTGTAATTTAGTAAAAATGAAATACAAAAATAGATAAATAAATGAATATAAATTATGTAATCTGAACTTTTTACAAAAGCTTTAACAACTATCAGAGAACCTTTTTATGATGCTAGTTATTAGAGACTCCTGTAGTGAGTCTTTCATCTCAGGAGAATTATGGCACCCAGAAAGAAAGAAAAAGAACTGAAATAAAAAGCAAAAGAATAACAAGAAAATAGGGTATTGGATGACTAGTATTCGATGGGAACAAAGACTAAGAATCTCCAACTAGCCACCATTTTAGTAGCCATCATAGTACAAGGGTACAGGACCTTTCCTGGAGCAGCCTGGAAGTCATAGTTGAATGGGCAAGGTTAACACTGTGCAAGAAACAAGTTAACTACCTTTCCCTGTATTGTCCTTAGCAGACTTCATCTTGCTCTGTGAGCCCACCATTCTCACTGACTGACTGAGAGAAAGCAGGCACACACTAAAACTGGCACAAAGCAGGGAAAGGGGGGCTCAGACAGACACTGTTAATTTATAGCTTATAGTCTCCAGCAAGCAATAATTTCCACTGTTGTTAAACATCCAATGGGAGATATCATTACATATCATTCACAGAATTGTATTCATTAAAGTCAGTTTTTCTTCTGTATTTAAGACAGGATCTACAGAGTCTTGCTACATAGATTGGACTCATACTGATTCTCCTGTTTTCAGCCTCCCAAGCACTGGGATTACAGCTTCATGTCACCACACCAAGTCTCAATTGCCATTTCAGAGCACCCCATGGGCGGGGCCAGCACAGCACACCAGGGATTGAACCCCGGCTGCTGTGTTCTGCCTAACCATGTGCCTTAGTCTGCTGAACTACCAGGCCAACCCTCATTAGAGTCACTTTAAGCACCAATTTGGTAACGAATCAAGAAAAATTAAAACTATAGTGCTCACCAGATACATGTATGAGGCTATTTTATATATATATATATATATATATATATATATATATATATATATGCATTATTTGCATAAAAATTCTCTGAAATACATTAATTGTAATACTATCTTTAAAATATAGAAAACTATGAGAAATTTAAATGTCCATTGGTAAGAACAGCTAAACTACTTCAAACGTGAGAAAATATTAAAATATTAGGCAGCCTTTCAAAATGAGAATAAGAAATTTACACATAAAAAAGAGACTGAAAATAACTTTGTGTTATTATTTTCAGAGGAAAAGGAAAAGTTGAAGATTTGGCCTCATTACACAGGCCATTATAGTAATATAGAGCCTGCCGTTACTGAGGAAAATATTTGCTGCATAGTCAAGAGATTTGGATCCTTGGTTCTTGAGGATGTCACCCAGGGAAACAATGACCTAGCAAAAAAGAGTGAATGTCATCGTTAAGAGCTTCAAAACAAGGTGTATATGCTTGTAAATCTGGTGAGATTTACAGATACGCACGCGCACATGTATCAGCTGTGCAAATCATTATGCAAATGACCAAAGGCAGGAGAGCTTTCCTGTGCTCACGCATCTTCCCATGTTCTTGAAGCAAGTGCATTGGTGTCAAAACTGACTTAAGTCCAAAGAATTAGATTAATGTATCTCAGTACTCTTTAATGCATGTCAATACAATTTGCCTTTTGACACCAAAACTAATATTATCTAGAATATAATTCATTTCCTCAGTCTGATTGGTTGTCAGTTTCAGTATAGAAATATTATCTACAGAAGCTTATGACATTGTTGCCTAATAGCTATGCTTAATTTAAACAGAACCTGAATTTTAGAGTTAAAATTGTATCTTTGTCTTGTAAATTATATATGTTCCCTGCCTGCTGTCTGCAAGTGCACTAGTAAACATATATATTGACATTTTATGTGCTAAATGGATACCGCTATATCACACTCACACACACACATATGTGATCCTGCTACATTCTTTCAAACGTATCTCAAATGAGATCATTTTTAAAGGAACTAAAAAGGGTCAGAACTCAGGGCCCGGCGGGATGGCTCAGTGGTCTAAAGCCCCTGCTTGAGAAAGCTTGGGCAGCTTCAGGGACCGCGGTTCGATCCCCAGCACCACATGCTGCGCCAGCCCTGCCCTTGGGGAGGGCTGAGCTGGCCATAAAAATAAGTGAATAAACAAATAAAGGTTCTGAAGCAAGAAAAAAATAAATAAATAAAATTAAAAAATTTAAAAAAAAAGAAAGGAGCCATGTTTAAAAAAAAATAAAAAAATAAAAAGGGTCAGAACTGAAAAGCTTCCATCTGATTACATTGTCTACTGTAGTTATCTATAATGAAAGAAAAATTGTCTTAAGCTAATTTTTTATGTATTTAGCACAGGGTCTATAAGTTCTACAGAGTTTCACTACATAGATCAGACTTGTAGAAATTCTCTTGTTTTCAGCCTCCCAAGTTCTGGGATTACAGCTGCACACCACCATGAGCCATCTCGATCTCATCTCACCATTACCCAGGGATGAGGCTGGCATGGCAGGCCAGGAATGGAACCCCAGTCCCTGTGTCTATCTAAGCAGGTGTTTTAATCCACAAAGCTATCTGGCCTGTCCTAAATTTTGATATCATAAAGATATTCTTCAAAATGTGTGCCTTACCTGAAAAATGAAAGGCAAAACTCTCTTCACTACTTTTAGGTACACAGTGTGCTAGAGAACAACTGAGAGTTGAGCATAATCACAGTCAATTATGACTGGCCAAAGTCGATTAAATTCTACTAAATTTTATATTCACTGGAATCATTTTCAAGAATCACAGTTCTTACCTGGCACATTAAAGAACCTACTCAGTGTCCATTCTGAATGATACCAGCAAAAAATTTTACCTTGGTATAATAATTGATTCACTGTGTCAAACTGAGAAGTTGAGAAGCATGAGCAACTCATCAATTCTGTATTCTAAGGCATAGAGGTATTACCTAGGGTGACTAACTACATCCTAGGATGTAGAGGATTCACCCCATGGTGGGTAGCCTGCACATAATATAAGGCAACAAAGAAGCTTGTTCTTCCTTTTTTTGGTTGTTTTGTTCTTGTCGAGTTTTCTGGCTTCTGCCACCTTAAACATTTGCCACTCAGCCATCATCCTAGCCTGCCATAGCACCAGTTAATTACAGGCTGAAACCACCTCAAAATGTGAGCTAAATAAATCTTCCCTTCCTTAATTTTGAGCACCATATGTTTTATTCCAGCAAAGAGAGATAAGTAACTAAGACAGAGTTTGATGGGAGAAGTGGCCATTTCTGTGATTGTAACTGACCACGTGGTTCAAAGCCTTTGGAAATGGGTTGTAGGAAGGGTTTGGAAAGGTTCAGAGAAATTGTCTAAAAGATTGTGTATGGCAAATTCTGGTTATAACTCAGAAGACTGGAAAACTAGTAGAGACCAGGCTTAAACAGTTTGTTCTAGGTAGGAATGCAGTCTGTAGGAATAGAAGTAAATGCATGCTATGGCTTGGTGGAAATTTTGTCTGCAGTCTATTTGCATCCAGAGACTTTGCTAAGGCTGACATTAGAGGAAGTAGACTAAGTTAATCTGGCAGAAGAATTTCTAAGATAACCTATTGTTTAGGCAGTGACATGGCTGCTCCTGGGGGCACAGCAGAATGATTTAAAACATTGTTATTTTGGCTAGAAAGGAAGCTTCAATAGCTGCTAATTGCAAAGATTGGGCTAGGAAGATCTGGATTGCTAAGAAGAAACAGAACAAAAGATGGCATGAGCACATAGCAAGAAGCACTAAGTCTCCAGCCCTCTTAGCCTCAAAACTGCAAAAGTGATAGCTTATCTTGAGGCAAAAGCTGCAGAATGCCACTCTTCAGGATAGCAGGGCTTCAGCACACTTGAGAACAGCAGCATAATAGAGAAGTTTTCCTCAGAATTGGATTTTAGAGTCCTCAGCAATCCAAACTCCATCAACCCTTACAGAAAACAGAGAGGGACGCCTACTACTCCTAGTGAAAGCAGATCTTGGTGTTATTCACGTGGTACTGGTTTTAGGTGCATGAAAATGCAAGAGCTGTGGGGTTAAGAAGGCTTTCACCCCTATATCAGAAGGCTTAAGAGCCAGGCAGTGTGTTGCTTAGAGGGTCATGTGTGAAGCTATGAGGGTGAAGCCAAAGGTATAGTGGATACCCTAGATATGTGGAGAATCTAGGAATGTAAATCATCTAAAGGAAACATTCTCTTGGGCTTTCACAGAGAGCAAACAGGTCAAGCAATGGCTGTGACTCATCCAAATGGCTGACACTGACAACAGTTCTACAAAGCATTGTTTATGGTTTCAAAGTAAATCCTAAAGGGATTTGACTGGCTTTAAGAGATACAAAAGTTACATGTTTTGTTATAGAGGTCTTGTTTAACTTGCCCTTTACCAGCCAGCAGGAAAGGGCATAAAACATAAAGCTACATTAGTATGCTGAGCTGTAAATGGCTTACATCAACAGCTTCCAACATTGCCAGTTTTGCCATTTACCCACTGCAGTTATGGAACATTAAACTGTATACAACTACTTTTTCTTAGTTCAGTGAGAAGAAATTTTTTGTACCAATAATGATTAGAAAAATTATCGCGTCTGCACCTTGTGCTATGTATAACTTCTATGAGGACAACTATACGTTGTGTCAATTATTGTGAATGTATTACTGTGTTTTCAAATTGTCACATTGTTATTTCTTATCGAAAGTTAAAAAAAAAGAAAGTTAAAAAAACATTAAAAAGTAAAAGGAAATACCCCCCCCCCCAAAATAAATAACAGAAGGAGCAAAGTGGACCTAAGATAGAGGCCATGGGAGCTACAACCACTAGAACTGTCATAGGGACAGAGTCGCCCAAGCCTTTTGGAGCTCACCCCTTGCCACAGAATGCCTCATATGCTACATGTATAAATACAGAAATTAATATTTTCCTGCTTGATTTTGGACTTGCTTTGGCTTCAGTCCTTTGTGTCTGCATTTGTAACTTTTAGAACAGAAATGTTTATCTTATGCCACTGCATGTTACAAGTGTTTAACTTTTCATTGTACAGGGGCCCTCACCTAAGAGTTTGCTTTACATCTCAGAGGACACTTGGGACTTGGACTTTTTCACAATGCTCAGACTGTTAGGATGTTGGCCACTCTTAGAGATGAACTAATTGTATTTTATGAAGAGATGAATATGAGTCTTTGGTACAGCAACAGCATTATGTTATGATTCTAATGAAACATAATATTGACATATTTGATACTGATTCTTAAGGATTGTTAAAGCTGTGCTATAATGTCCAAGTTGTGAAACCCAAGGAAAACCTACCTTCTGTTCTGGTGAGGGTATCAGTATACTTCTGGTTGCAGGCAGGAGAGTAACAACATGTTAGGGGTAATTCTAAAAATCTCTTTGTTTCTGGAGACTAGTTTAAATAACTGTGTCTGGTTGCCAAATTTACAAGAAATGGGCTATAATGCTCAAGTCACTGTGTCGACTTCAAAAATGTAGAAACTTAATTAATTGACTCAGCAATTCTACATCCCTCCTTAGGGTGGGCAGCCTGAATATAACATAAGGCAGGAAAAGAAGTTTGCACCACTATCTTTTTTTCTCTTATTACTGTTGCTGTCTTCTGCTTTAAACTGTTGCCCCTGAGCCATGCCAACCTGAGTGGCTGATGACAGACTGAAGCCTTCACAAACTCTGAGCTAAATAAAACTTTCCTTCCTTAACTTTTGGGTCTTGAGTGTTTTGTCTCAACAATGAAGGAAAATAACTAAGACACTTAGCAATTCTACATTATATGGAGAAAGATAAGTACTCTTTTTAATAGGAAAAAGTGCCTTAAAATGTAACAGTCTACATATGCAAAATTATATTTTCAGTTTTCTGAAAATAAATAAAATATACTTATTTTTTATTTAAATCCCTGATTATATTTATGGTTTTATAGCTTTCTATACTTTATGTTAATTTACAAAGTATTCATTTATTTTACAATGTTTGTTGAACATCTATTATGCATTAGCACATGCTTCAACTCACTTATTTATAGATGAATCTTATTGCACTGTATTGTACTGTTTTTCAACTTTGATGTACCATTACTATGAAGTTAACTGTTATTCTTTTAAATGCATATTCGTTTTTAATATTTTGACAAGTGTTATGGTTTGTATATAGTTGTTCCCTCAAAGCCTCATGCAGTCATGGGGCAGACTTCTAAACTTTCATTAATTCACAATCCAGTGCTTGGATTATGGGTATGAGTGTTCCTGGGATTATGGGTCTAAGCGCTACTGGGATTATGGGTGTAAGCATTACACCCAGCTTGGGGCACATAGCTTGAATACAACATAAGAGGGGCAGACTTGCTCTTGGTAGCCATTTTTTTTCCAGGACCTTGTACTTGCCAGGTAGGCGCTTGTGCCCCTGAGCTATCTCTCTTCCTCCTTTGGCAGCCATTGTTGTTGCTACTCCCATTTGCTTTCTTGGCCTTTGCCTCTCCCATGATTGGCTGCTCTCTGTGATGTGCCACTTTGCCTTGGAGCCAGCTGAGTATGAACCAAAATCTCCACTGACTGAGCTAACTAAGCCTTTCCTTTCTTAATTTTAGGCATCAGGTATTTTGTACCAGCAACAAAAGAAGAGTAACTGAAGAGAAACTGAAACACAGTCTCCAGAATATTAATGCCCTACATAGAGACCCTCATCCTTTCAGTAGTTATCCCTATTTCCCTACCTTCCTAGTTCTTAACAATCTCAAATAACTTATGTCTTTAAGGATTTGCCTCATCCATATATTTCATGCCCATATTTTTATGTGGCTTCTTAGTCACGTAATTAGCATAGTTTCTTTAAGGTTCATCTATGCTGTGGCATGATTTGGATCTCATTGCTTTCTCCATTGTTTTAAATTTCACTCTGTTGGTACAATTCAGATATATAGAATGATCAGATTATTCATACAGAATTATACCTACACGTGGTACAGAATTGTACCTACACATGATTTGTCCTGATCCCTCATTTTTTCCTCACTTCCTATCTTCAATTCTTCTTCCCTTCCTTATTGATAAAAGCTTTGCTTCCATTTTATCCTCTTTTTCCCTCACATTATTTCTTTCCCTTCCTTCCCACCTTTCCTTAGTACCCTTTCCCATTTGAACAATTTCTTCCTATTTCATGGTATCTATAATACACCTTAGTCCCTGTTTACACATTTGATTTCTCCCACCAGAGAGACAATGTGGTGTTGTCTGATTTATTGCAGCATTGTCATGTAGTCTGATTCATTTCACTTAAGAGCATAAGCTGATAATGCACCCATTTACTTCAAAATGTCTTAAGTTACACTTTATGGCTGAGTAAGGATGCTACTGTATAAAAATCCACATCCTTTTAACATATTCATCAGGTGATAGCATTTGAGTTGTTGCCAAGCTTTATCTATCACAATGTGTGCTGCTATAAATATGAGTATACATATATTACTGCACTACGACGGTGTTTTTAAAAAATGGACACCATTTGTATTTCCTCTTATGAGGAGTGTGTATTCATTTCAGATGTCTAGTTTTTTGTTTGAGTCCTTAAATTTGAGAAGTCTAATTATTTTCAGTTTTTTATGTATCCTAGGCATTAGTCATTTGTCTGAGGAACAACTGGCTAAAATTTTTTCTGAGTCTTTTGCTTGTATCTTTGTTTTTTTTAACAAGATGAGATCTCCGTTGATAACTCTTTGTAATATTTCCTATGTGGCTGGGTTCTTCTGCTCATGAAGTCTTTAATTACACCTATGTCTTTGAGAGTTCTACCTATTCTCTATTCCAGCAGATTTAGTGTTTCTGTTTTAGAATATAGATTTCTGATTCATTTAGATTTTAGTTAGGTGCAAAGTGAGATATATGGTCAAGTTTTAGTCTTTGTCATGTGAGAAACTAATTTTTCCAGCACCATCTATTAAAGAGGTTATCTTATTCCAGTGAATGTGTTTAGCCCTTTTGTTGGCGATGTGCTTTTTTTTTTTTTATTTTTAAAAGTCTTTTATTTATTTATTTGGTACAGGGTAACTTGGACTCATAGTGGTCATCCTGTCTCAGCACTTCTTAGCACTGAAATTACAAGTGTGCACCATAACTCCCAGTTTCTTTTTTCTTTTCTTTTTTTTTTTTCGGGATCAGGGTTTGAAATCACAACCTTGCACTTGCCATGGAGCTATCTCTCCGGCCTCCACTCCCAGTTTCATTGGCGAGTGTTGAATGCACAGGTTTCTGTGGCTGGTATGTGGAATTCAGCTTAGGTCCTAGTACTTCCAGACAGGCACTTGCTGAATTATTGCCCTATTCCTGTCAAAGATAAATAGGCTGAGCATACTTGGAGTTGTTTCTGCATTTTCAAATCTATTCCGGTGATTTTAGGTCTTTTGTTTGTTTACTTTGTTTTCTATCATGACAGCACTGTAATATAATTTCAAGTGAGGAACTGTAACATCTTCTGTTTTGCCTTTATTTCCAAGAATTGGTTTTGCTAATCTAGATCTTTTTATTTTCAAATGGATTTTAAGAATTTTCTCTAGTTTGTTGAGGTATAGATCAGCATGAGTTTTGACAAAACTGAAAGATTTTATACTGCTATTTGTAAATTCATTTAATTATTTTGACAAATTACACAATAGCTGCAACTGCTGTCTTTTAGGAACTCAGTGGCCCCTCCTCAGCAGAATTAGTGTTTATTGTTAAATAGTACAGGAAAGGAGAAAAAAGTACAAGGCATGGACAACTGAAGTAACCAATGCGTGGATAGTATCAGAAATTGAATACAAGTTAGATGTAGTAGATATATCATAAAGTCAATGAAGAAATGCATGGCCTCTAAGCCAGCCTGCAGAAAATATTTAAGGGAATCGTAGACACAGACAGAGGCCACCAGTGACAAAGATCCTCAAAGAAAGTATGTAGTTGGCAGAACAGTTAAACAAAAGGGAAAAATAATGTAAACGACAACAGAAATATAACTCATAGGATTCGGAGAAATACCTTTCAGGAATAGCTCAGTATCAAAGGTCCTAATACCCCAGCTGAAAGATTAAAAACAGACTGATTCAATCTAAAAGCAAAATCTGCCAATACATTGCCTCCAAGAGAGATACCTCATTCAAAGTACACTAAAAATGAAAGGATGGCAAATAGTATTCCACGTAACTGGAGACCAAAAGCAAGCGGGAATAGCTGTCCTATTTTCAGATGGAGTAGACCTCAAACCAAAACTTAGAAGAAGGAATAGTGATGGCCACCACATAGTGGTAAAAGGTACAGTTTAACAGGAAGAGACAATAGTAAATATAATAATAAATATAAATATGTACATGTTGAAAGTTGTTCTACCCAGCTTGATAACACAAAATCTACTACCTATAAAAGGGCAGAAAGAAACCAATACAACAATAAAGAGGAACTTCACTATCATTCTCAAGAAATTAGGAAGGTTAAGTAGAAAATAAACAAACATAAACCTAAACAAAAGAAAACCAAAAATCAGAGTGAAATCTATCACTAAACAAATTGACTTACTAGATATCAACAGTGTTTCATCAAAAGACTGGCCAAATAGCTCAGCATACTAAAGCACCTGCAAGCAGGTGCAGAGGCCGGAGGGTTTGGTCCCTGTAGACCCTTCCCTAAAGTATAAAACAAAACAAAACAGAAAAAGTGTTGCATCAAACAGTAACAGAATGTACATGTTTCTCAGTACCACACAAAAGTGAAACTGAGCTAGAAAAATTTTAAATATAAGGGTTGAGATCATAGGCATACATGACATTATAAAAGTAAACCTTCCATTGAAGAATAGAAAGTTGGGCTCAAATGCTGGGAAAAATCTTCATTAGAGGATAGAAGAAAATGAGACAATAAAGGGATGGATGTTTCCTAACTCACCAAGTACCAGAGGAGAGACTTTTAAAATCTCTACCAGTGGATCTTGAGATAGTAGAAAAATGAAGAGAACGGGGGCTCTTCTAAATGCAGAGGTGGTTCAGAGGCTCAAGGCCTTTAAAGTGACATTTTCAGTAAAGTGGAGGCAGAATGCAGGTTTCAAACAGATATGGATAGACAATCAGGAATTAGTGGAAGAAATGTAGGTAGTTTTAGGTATTTGGCTGGAAAAGGAAGAATAATTCTTAAAGTATGGATACTTAGAAATGGACCATTTTTAATAATAAGTGGGTAAAAGGAAATGTAGAGTGTTCTAGATGGAGAGGGAGGAGATATGGAGATGAAACTAGAAACTAGGGTGGCCTTTAGAGGACAGGGTTCTCTTTCAGAAGTTTCATACATAGTAGGATAAGTATGGCAGGAGAGTCATACACAAGTTTTACAATACAGAAGGAAAAGTATGTCTACTGGTCTACTGCAGATTCAAAATGTTCATTTTAAAAAGAAAAAAGTCTCAGAGCCATAGACTCTGGGGAAAATGAGGAAAAAAAAACAGGACTGATATTTGTTGGAAGTTAAAGAAGAAGCCAATAACAAAAAATTTTAAACATGTGAAAAAGTTTAAATAATCTCTGAAAACTCCAGTTTTCATCCTTTCAGTAGGTAATCTCAACAGAACAAGAGAGTAAGAAAAATAAATCAATATACGTGATCCTTATTTCTCATATATTGATTTGTTTTTCTGGATCACCTACATATGAAGCTGCATCACAGAGAATTTATGTTTGGACCAGTGAGATAGTTCAGTGTTCTAAATCACCTGCTTAGGCAAGTTTACACAACCATAGAAACTGACCATGTTTCGATCCCCAGCACCAAATGCTGCACTAGTTCCAACCCCAGGGCAGGCTGAGCCTGCCATAACATAAACAAATAAAGTTTAAAAAATAATAGTAATACTTTAAGCCAGGTATGGTGGTGCACGCCTGCAATCCCAGCACTTGGGAGGCTGAGGCAGGAAGATTAGTGCAGGTTTGAGACCAGCCTGGGCTACAAAAATGAGTTCAAGGCCAGACTGAACTATGTAGCAAGACCCTGTCTCAAACACACACACACACACACACACACACACACACGAATTTATGTTTGTTCCTATGATTTCCAGATCAACTGGAACTAAGAGGAGGAAAGAAAACAATAAAGAATTAAGAGTGAAAGCCAGAAGAATGGATAAGCTTCTCAATAGTTTCTTTTCAAAAGTTCTATGGGTTCCTTAACATAATAATTAAATGTCAGTGTAGAGGGTTTGCTCACTATAAAAGGAAATACCACATGCTACTGGAAATCACATTCTGTTAAAATATCTGATTGGTATTTACTGTCTATATAAGTGTGGAAATATTTGGATTTTCTGAACTGCAGACTAGAGTTGTTTGTTTGTTTGTTTTTGTGGGACCGGGGTTTGAACTCATGACTTTACACTTGCCAGACAGGCTCTTGTGCCATGGAGCTATCTTCCCAGCCCTGCAGACTAAAATAGTAAAAAAAAAAAAAAAATTTGCATTTGCTCAAAAACTACATGTGATAATATCTGTAACATGCTCATCACATAATAATCAGTAAAAACTGGTAATTTTCTAAATTAACTTACTACTTATTTTTTACTCCTTGGGTCATAGATATCTTTTAAGTCCCCTCCCATATAATTTCTTTGAGTTTCAGGTCCAGCATTATTTGGTAGATTATACAAAATGACATTTCAGCATTATCTTTTCTTGTTACAGTTTCCACATTTGTTCAATCAATTTTCTATGTTTAATTTGGAACTTCCTTCTATATGTGACTGCCAGAGAATTTCCAGTCCCTTTGCTTTTACAAACTAATTTCTTCTACTGAAAAGGAAACAAATACCCTTGGCTTAAGTGTTGAAATTTTTGGCTTGTTTTGGTTAAGGTCAATATTTGTGATCTCTGCATATTTTCTTTTCTACCAAAAGAAAGACAAGGATCAACTTAGCTAGTCTTTTCTCACCTGATCACTGAACAGAGGCTCTTGTTGCCTTTTGTGTAAATATCATCTTTAGTTTTTATCATAACTTTAGCATGCTCTAGTATCACTAGGATTGTTTGCAATTTATTTTACAAAAAAAAAAAAAAGTGAAGCAGAATCTCTCACTTGCCATTGGAAATATGAACATTTCTGACTGGTTTTGCAATATTTTATTTTTGTTGTTATCAGCTTTGCCATATACAAAGGGTAAAAGTAATATTTGTGTAATGTATACAGTATTTGAACATTAAAAAGTAATCAGAATACATGTTTATCTTTTGATAGTTTTGTATGTATGGTCCTGTGTCAATGTTTTGCTTTCATCTACTTGCAGACCATGTTTTCTCTATTTTCATGTCATTCTAGGTTACTATTCATTTGCTGAAACACATTGTTTATGTAAAGTCATGTAAATAACGCTTCTTAAAGTGTTATTACTGCTTTACGTTAATTTGGGAGGCCTGGCTTCCCTTTGTTTTTTTTCAAGGATAACTCCAAATAACAATTTCATGGATCTTTCTGATGTACAACTTGTCTCAGAAATGCACGCTTCTCATCAGGACTTTTCAGTTGCTAATGATCACATCTGGACCCATCTTAAAGGAAGGAAAAGCCCCCCCCCCCCCCCCGCAGAGTCTTCGTTCTCCTTCAGCGTGGAGTCTGCAGGGACACTGGGCTGTGTGGCTGTCCCTGAGCCCACATATGACAGCTCCTGCTCATCATCTTCCTCCTTGCTCTCTCCCCTTTCCTACAGCATCAAGGTCCCTCCAGCTGAACTGATACTGTCACTTGCCTTTCTGCTACCTTGTAGGCTTCATACAGTGGTTGTGGAATGTTTCAAAAGCTCGGCTCAGATCCTGCCACTCCTTTGTTCAACCGCCCCCCGCCCAGCCTCCTTTCTCTAGGAGTGAAACTCAAAGTTCCATCACCGGCTATTCTCTTCCCCTGGCTTGGGCTACTTGCTGCCTTCTCAGCTCTCCTCCCCCGTCCTCCTGGCCTCTGATGCACTTGTGTTCGCTCTTTCTCACATCTTATTGATTTCTGCTTGAGAGATCTCATCAGGGATGCACTCCCCGATGAACCAAAGTGGAATAACACAGAAGGTCAGCCAACACGCCCCTCTAGCCAGTACGCTTCACGGTTTCCCTGCTTTCTTTTTTCCCATAACGATCACCATCACTTGACACATCATGTGTCACTAACATCTACTGTCTTCCTTCTCTAGAATAAAATCTCCATGAGGACTTCTTTACACTCTTTGCTATTTTCTCAGTTCCAGGAGGGTAGACTTTGGGGCTTCTATAGTACATATTCAATGGGTAAGTACATGTAATGTAACAACATACGTTTTTGTACTCTAAGACAATTCATTAATTTTTCAGTCTATTATCCCCTTCCTAATTTGTTGAAAACAAAACAGAAACAAACCTGGCTTCACCTAATTCTTACTTTCTGACTCTGTGATATTTCTCAATTTTTTTTTTTTTTTTTTTTTTTTTTTTTTTTTTTTTTTTTTTTTTTTTTTTTTTTTTTTTTTTTTTTTTTTTTTTTTTTTTTTTTTTGTCTTTTTGAGACAGGGTCCTGCTATGCAGTTGAGGCTGGCCTTGAGCTCACTTTTGTAGCCCAGGCTGGTCTCGAACTCGCTCCAATCCTCCTGCCTCAGCCTCCCAAGTGCTGGGATTATAGGTGTGAGCCACCACGCCCGGCCTCAATTTTTTTTAAAAATGTAGTTTTGTACAGGGTATTATAGGTCTCACTACACAGAACAGACTCTCAGAGACCTAGGAAGGTCTCCCAAGATCTTAGCCTCCCAAGCACTGGGTTTACAGCTGTGCACCACCAAACCCAACCCCCAATGAGTCCTTCAGGGGGCCGTGGAGGGGAGGGGGGCACACGGCTCCGGGAATCCAACCTCAGTCCCTGCTCTTGCCTAAGCAGGAGCTTCAGTCCACTGAGCTACCTGGCCAGCCTGGTAGTATTCAATTTACAAATCAACCCCAAGCAGAAGTTAAACTATTGTCGAAATGCTCAGATCAGGAAAACATTTTATCACTTAAAAATCCTATTACTCTTGCCTTACTTATATTTCTTTCAGAGAAGACCTCTAGGTACACAACCTAGAATTTTGGAAGCCCAGCAAAAGATTAAAATATATGATAATAATAATTAAGAAGACAAATACTATGTTTTCCTATGCTGATTTTCTTCATATGTTTGTTCACTAGAGCTAAAGGTGAGCCTAGATTGTTTTTAGAAAAGGAGACCTAGACAAAACAGCTGATGCGAGGTTCAGTCAGTTCTCCATTGTCGTGTGCTGATCCACTCAGTTTCTGTACATACACATACACACCTCTTACACTGGGCAAAATATATTTATATCTACTTTTTTTTTTTTGCCAACTTTTTCAGCAGCATCTTTGAGTTCTCACTTGCTCCTTCCAAAGTAGCCTAACAGAAAGTCTTCTTAGTGTTATCTCGGAGTCACACAGCCAGTTCTATGAATACAGTTTCTGCCAGCAGGGGACGGTAGTTGTTCTGTGGCTTTACGGCAGTAGTTCTCAACCTTTCCAATGCCGTGACCCCGCAATACAGTTCCTCATGTTGCGGTGACCCCAAACCAAAAAATAATTTTGGTGGCTACTTCAGAACTGTAATTTTGCTACAGTTATGATTCGGAATGGCTTTAGGCGACCCCTGTGTTTTGGTCGTTTGACCCCCGCCGGGGTCGCGACCCACAGGTTGAGTACTGCTGCTTTACGGCCTGGTGCTATGAGGAGGAAGCTGGCAGGCTGACCTCGCACAAGATCGCCAGCCCAGTTCTGCCTATTATTACGTAGGAATGTGGAAGATGGTTCCTTTTGCCTAACAAGACATTTCTTAGTGATAACGTAAACAAAATTAGTATTTTAAATTTAGCAGGTAAAAGTCCCTTTAAAATAAAGCATTTTTTATTGATATCATGGATCAAAAGCAAATTTTAAAAAACATAAAGCAAATTTTAAGAAAAAAAGAACAGAAATTTATTTTACCCAAACCTAAATTAACATATAAAGCAGAAAGCAATGGTTTAACAAAAGACAGGTGAAACAGTAGGTCAATCACTCAGCTTTATTTAGTATTTAATTTAATTTGGGCAGGATCCAGGGCCTCTGTGATAGCTGTTATGGAGGAACATTCCTCAGTATTCTAGACCTTTCCAGAGGTGCTGCAGGGCCACAGCAGCACAGAAGCTAAGTCAGTAGGGACAGCTGTGGACACAGAAGAGTGGCCAAGGGCCCTCCCAAGACCTCAGTACACAGAGTACTTAGTCTTTTCAATCATTGTATTTTACCTTCAAAACTATTTTTACCCATTGCATCTGAGAAGTTGGGAAATTGCAGTATGTCTCATTTTCATAGCAAAAGGTTATTGTCTATTTATACTTTATTTTAATAGGCAAATATTAGATTTGATAAGAGTCTCTCTTGGGGCTGGGGAGATAGCTCTGTGGCACAAGTGCCTGCCTGGCAAGTCCAAGGTCATGAGTTTGAACCCCAGTCCCACCAAAAAAAAAAAAAAAAGAGTCTATCTTATCTCTTTACTTCATAAAGGGGAAGGAAAGGGAGTCACTTGAACACTTGAGTTGTTAGTTCCCTGCCATTGTGTTCTATGTTGATAAAAGCCCAAATAGAATCTCAGGATTCTCAGGACTCTAAATAATTTTAAGTCACCTAGACATTTAGTTTTTGTACTGGATACTGAACACAGCACCTCCTTGTTAAAAATATAACTCCAAAGAGATTATAGGCATTAATGTAAAACATAAAAATTCTAGAACAGGCCGGGCGTGGTGGCTCACGCCTGTAATCCCAGCACTTGGGAGGCTGAGGCAGGAGGATTGGTGCGAGTTCGAGACCAGCCTGGGCTACAAAAGTGAGCGTAGGACCAGCCTCAACTGCATAGTGAGACCCTGTCTCAAAAAGACAAAAAAAAAAAAAAAATTCTAGAACAGAAATTAAGAGAAAAATCATCAAAATTTAGGATAAATTTTGGTGCTAGACTACCACCAAAATCATGATTCGTAAAAAAGAATAAATTGATCATCTGGACCTCAGTGAAATAAAAAAAAGAAAACCCTTGCTGGCAGCAAGTTCTGCTAAAGAATGAGAAGACAAATTACAGGCTGCAAGAGAATATTTTCTAATCACATACCCAGCCAAGGCATCTGGAATACATAATAACATTTAAACATTCAACATGATAAAAGCAATTTAATTAGAAAATTCGCAAAAAAAACCCCACATCCATTAATATACAGAAGACAAAACATGAAAACCTCTTTGCCACAATTATCAATAAAAGAAATGTAAATTATAATTAGGTATTCAATAACAATATTGACTAGTCACAATGTAAAAACATCACATATTACCTGCAGAGAAACTGAGTTCATCTAGGTAGCTCTTGGAACTTTATTGAGTTCTAATTGCTTTGTAATACTATTTGGCAGTTTCCATACGACTCAGTAATTGCATCTCTGGGCATACTTGACCTCTAGTCCTACCATACTACCAGTTGTTCATTACCAGACTGATGTCAGTAGGCTTAGGCTCCAAAACTCCTGGCCAATTCAGGTTCTTTTTTTTTTTTTTTTTTTTTTTTTTTTTTTTTTTTTGTCTTTTTGAGTCAGGGTCTCGCTATGTAGTTCAGGCTAGCATTGAGCTCACTTTTGTAGCCCAGGCTGTCTGGAACTCACACTGATCCTCCTGCCTCAGCCTCCCAAGGGCTGGGATTACAGGCATGAGCCACCACACCCCCTGGCCCAATTCAGGTGCTAAATCATCTCAGAGATAAGTCATCTGAAGGCTTGATTTTTCCCAGTTCTAAGCCACCTCTGTGTCATGAAAGTTTCTGACACTATGTACTGAAGATTAACCCATGCCACCCTAATCCATTCCAGATCTATGGTTCAGGTCTAACCTAGTAGATCTCAATGGCAGGTCATCCTCTGTAGATAGAGGTTCCAGAAACAATACCACAAACTGAGGTTAAGGCCAGCTCCCATGGACACAGATGCAGGTCCTCTCATGGGCCCAAGCTACATCTAGGAACCCAATTACCATCTCTCCTGCAATGGATCCATATCTTGGCCCAACCTCAGAACCAGTGCATTTCATCCACTTGCTCACCCATGAAATTAATATTCTTTAATAGAGCTTAGGGTAAAATCATGATTATTTCAACAAACACAGAACCTTTTACACTACAAGGGGTGACACATGCCTATAATCCTAGCTCTTTTGAGGATGAAAACAGAAGGATCACTATGAGTCAGATCTGTGTAGTGAGTCCCTGTGGACCCTGTACTATTACATAAAAAAGAACCTTTTGACAAAATTCAACACAATGATTAAAAATAGTCAATAAATTTGATGTAGAAGAAATGAATCTTCCTCATAAATGTAGGACAGTTCTCTCAATAGATGCCATTGAGACAATCACGTACTTCAGAGGACATATAAAACTTCATTCAAACTGAATTTCTGAGTTAAATATAAAAGCCAAATTTATAGTTAGTAGAATAAAGCACACAAGAAAATCTTTATAATTTTGCTCTGGGAAATGATGTATTTTTTGGGTAGGCCCAAATATATAGTCAGGAACACAGAGCACAAAAGATTTTATCAAACCAAGGTACTTCTGCTCAGGCAAGACCAGCAGAGTAAAGCCCAGCCTATGGGACTCCAGGAGATACATTCATACTTACATGTTATGAAAGGTGTTTTAGTTACTTTTCTCTCATTGATGGGACAAATACCCAACACCCAAAATCAAGGTGGGAAATGTTTATTTAGCTCACAGTTACTGAAGATTTCAGTCCATACTCCGCTGGATCCAAGGTGGAGAGGCACATGGCAGAGAGCAGTAGTTCATGGTGGTGGAACAGCAGCAATCGCGACAGAGTTAACGGAACAACCAGGGGAACAGAGAGCAACAGAACCAGTCTGTCTCTCTGTCTCTCTTTTTAAATGGTATCAGGCTCTGCCTTGGTCTATCTGTCTTAGGCTACACCCATAATCCCAGAAGTACTTAAAACATATAATCCCAGGGATCATGGATCAAGTCCCAAACTCTAGATCAGTACTAAATCACATAATCCCAGTGACTCATGAGTCACGTCTCATACCATAAAAGTTCCCACCCCACGACTGTATGAGGCTTTGGGGGGACAACTAGACATAAACTGTAACCAAGGGTTAATACTTAGATACACAAGATATTTAAAGATCTTGATATAAATAAAATAGAAAACACGATTTTAAAATGGGAGAAAGACATTTTTTCAAAAAAAATTTCCCAAAGATAAGTGAACAGATGAGCAACATCATTAATCATTAGGAAAACGCAAATTAAAACTACAATGAGACATTACCTCATATCTGTTAAAATGGATATTATGAAAATAACAAACTAGGGCTGGCGAGATAGCTCAGTGGAACAAGTACTTGCCTGGCAAGTGCAAGGTCCTGAGTTCAATCCCTGATGCCACAAAAATAAAATATAATAATAAAATAACAAAATACAACAAGTGTTGGCAAGGATGTGGCAAATAAGAAACTTCTATCTATTTTTAGTGGGAATATAAATTGTCACAGCTAGTGTGGAAACCGATATGAGGTTCCCCTCAAAATTAAAAAATATTTCTACTTGACTCAGCATTCCACCTTGGAAATGTACACACAGGAAATGAAATGAGTGTGCGGAGCAGTGTCTACCTCCACGTTCATTGTAACAAAACTAACAGCAGCGTGTGCATCACCAGAGGAACGATTAGAGAAATCATAAATAAATGTGGTGGGAGGCCGTTTAGCTGTGAAGATGGAATAGTGCCATTAATCATAACACGGGTGAACCTGCAGGACATTATGTTAAACCATACAATCCAGGTCCAGGAGGGAAAATATTGCGTAGTTGGATGAACACATGGAATCTTAAAAAGTAAAACTCTTCAAAGCAGAGTTTATCTGGATTAAAATGAAGAGAACTGGGGGACAATGGGCAAAGGAGAAAATCAACTTCATTTGGGAGAATTGCATTCAAGAGATACAATGTACAATGTGGTGATTCTAGTTAATAATTGAATATGTTCAGGCCCAACAGGATGGCTCAGCGGTCTAAAGCGCCTGATTGGGAAAGCTTGGGCAGCTGCAGGGACTGTGGTTCGATCCCCAGCACCACATGCTGCACCAGCCCTGCCCTGAGGGCAGGCTGAGCCAGCCATAAAAATAAATAAACAAAGTTCTGAAACAAGAAAAAAAATAAAATAAAAAATAAAATAATTCTTTAAAAAAATAATTGGATATGTCTTTGGAAATCACTAAAAAAAGTAAATTTTAAGTATTCTCACTGCAAAAAATAATACATGTGTAAAGTAATATATATGCTAATTACTTCTTTTAATCTTTTTATAATTCATATTGTTATGATTTATGTCTAGTTGTTCCCCCAAAGCTTCATGCAGTCATGGGGTGACAAATTCTAGAGTTCGTGATTTACTCATGATCCACTGAGATTATGGGTGAACCAAGGCTGGGATTATGGGTATGTGTACTTCTCTCACCCTGGGGCAGAGAGCCTGAATGCAGTATAAGAGAAACAGAGAGACAGACTGTCTCTCTGTATTGCCATTTTTGCTGTTCTGCTGCCATGAACTGCTGCTCTCTGCCATGTCCTACTCTGCCTTGCAACCAGCTGAGTATGGACTGAAACCTCCAGTAACTGTGAGCTAAGTAAACCTTTCCTTCCTTCATTTTGGGTGTTGGGTATTTGTCCCAACAATGACAGAAGAGTAACTGAGAGAGTTCAAAAACAGTATGCTGCATAAAACAAAAGCATAATTGTGCCAAGTTAATATAATGAATTAATTTAATAAAAATAATCTATAGCTATTGAAAAATCTTACCTCCTTCTAAATCAAGTTCCTCACAGAATTCTAGAAATTTTTCAGATTGTATTTGAACAAATTTAGTTACAGAAGTACATTTAAGATTATTAAGACAAATAGAGGTATTGTGAGGTACTGTAAAATATAAGGCAATTGAAATATTTGGTTCTTGTTGTCAGTATTCACAGGGGAATAGATTTAATACAAGACACATAATTTATAGGATACACTTCCTTGGCAAGTATAATGCTTGTCTGCCAAGTGTAAGGTCCTGAGTTCCATCCCCGGCACCACACACACACACACACACACACACACACACACACACACCGTATATATGTATGTGTGTATGTATAATATATATATTATATATGTTATTATATATATATGCATGTATATATATGCATATATATATATGCATGTGCACATATATATAATATAGATACACACACACACATATATATAATTATAATTATATTATAATTATAAAATATTATAATTATAATTATATAATATAAATATAATATAAAAATATTATATAATTATATAATACAAATATTATATAATATAAATATAATATAAAAATATTATAATTATAATTTTATATATATATAAAATAACCCTATAAATTATATATATATAATATATATATATATATAAATTATATATATATATAATTTATAGGGTTATTTTATAGTATTCACCCAAAGAAACAAACACATAAAAGTACAAAAGATCTGATGTACCAGAGAACCAAAACAATGAGCCGAAGGCTTGGATCCCAGCAGTTTAAAGTCCGTGGTAGTATCTCGTGCCAGTCTTTATCCAGGGTCTGCACTAGGAGCACCCAGATGTCAGCAGTGGAAGCTAGAGTCTTCACCAGTGGGATGGAAGGTCTGTGCTAGAGGCTGAGGGCTCTGCACTGGAGACCAGAAGTGATGCCCAAGGTAGGGACCAGAGCTCCCTCAAAGAGAACCACATCTGTCCTCAGTGACCGTCAAGACCTGTGTTATCCCAGCTAAAAAAGTTGAGAACATCCCAGTCATATAAAATTTGGGGGGCTGGAGAGATAGCTCCATGGCACAAGTGCCTGCCTGGCAAGAGCAAGGTCAGGAATTCAAACCCAGGTCTCGCAAAAAAAAAAAAAAAAAAAAAAAAGTTATGAATGAGCCACTAGAAGGGAATGAATGAAAGAATCCCTGGGCACGTGTGGACCGTAGTGTGGCTTCATTGCTCAATTTTTGAATCACCACTATTGTTAAGCTGCATGATGTAGTTTCCACCAAAAGCTAGAACCTTACAATGAGCACTATGGAGCTCACTTTCATAACTTGTAATACATTTTGGTTGATACACAAAGTATCATTCTATAGTCCTTATTCAAAAAATATACTTTCTTGACTGTTAAAAATAGAAAAATGATTTGTTGAGTCTAGACAACATTTTGCAATAGAAATTTATTATCTGGCCTCTTTTTTGGAGCTGAAGGAGTAAACATCAAGTTAATTTGCCTGTTGATACAGGGAAATTTCTAACTAAGAAATGTATTTACAGCCCTTTAATGTAGCAAAAAGTAGGAAATACAGGGTGAAATACAGGAAATTTTTTTTATGTATTATGATAAAATTATATTTATGATTATAAAATTATGATTTTTGTTATCTATTTTATATCTTTAGTTGAGTAAGAAATATAGATTATTAGGTATTATGCATAGAAACAACACCTCCATCTTTATATTTCCATGCTCTCTTGTTAGAATAATTTTTGCTTTTTCTGAGTAAAAAATAATATGTATGACTTAATGGTTTGTGTTATTATTATTAAGGTAGTAGAAATCATATTTGTATTACAGTTGAGATCCAGAAGAAAATCCTATTAGAAATCTATATTGTAAAACACCTTAGAAGAAACGGAATTATGCTGGATATTGTACCTGATATACCATGGCCTGTAGTCTTCAGGATATGTCTTGTTGGGATCTGCCTGTCAAATTGGGTCCAACAGCACCTTTTTTTCTCAATGTTATCTCCCTTGTATTAGCCTCTGAATTTCTATTTTTCCTTTAATAAGGTTTCATTTTATGCAACATTTTCTGTGAAAGCTTTCCTGTCACCAGTAGTTTCTCTGCCACTAAACTCGTCCCTGTTTCACCTATTACTCTTTGATCACAGACCCAGTGTTCTTTGTTTCCTATAGTCAAGCCATGCTCCTCTTCCACTTTATCATCCATGCTGATTGTATTTCAGCCTTAAAGCTGAGTTCTTAATGTTTCCTCACCAGGACTGACCTGTCACAACACTTTTATACAACTTTTTCTTTTCTGTACCTTAGGATTTACTGTACCATCCTCTATAATGACCTTTAAATTTAGGAAGGGTGAGCTGGGGAGACAGCTAGGTGGTCTAAGCACTTGCCTGACAGGCACAAGGAACCAAGTTAGATCTCCAGTATTGCATGCCATGCTGGCACCAGAACCACAGAAGAAGCATAACGGCCACAGAAACAGGCCTGGTGGCACATGCCTCTAATTCCAGTGCTGCCAAGACTGAAGTAGGAAGATCCCTGTAGATCCAAACTATGTAGCAAGACCCTAGACCAAGTCAATAAATAAAAGCTTTTTAAAAACAGAAAAAAATTAGAAAGGGCAAAAATGTGTTTTACTGCTACTAAATTGTGATAAATTGATATCTTAACTGATATTTTAATATCTGAATGCATTGAATCGAATAGGTTCAGAACAAATAGGTGAAAATAGATGTACTGGATTTTCTACTTTAAAAGTAAGCTCTTAGTTAGCCGGGCATGGTGGCACACGCCTGTAATTCCAGCACTTGGGAGGCTGAGACAGGAGGATCAGTGTGAGTTCGAGACCATCCTGGGCTACAAAAGTGAGCTCAAGGCCAGCCTGAACTGCATAGTGTGACCCTGTCTCAAAAAGAAAAATAAAATAAAATAAAATAAAATAAATAAATAAAAAATTTCATCTAGCAATTTCACCATTTTTTTTTTTTTTCTTGCATGGAGAAAAGCATGTACTTAATTCCTGGAAAGAACTTGCTTCTGATTAACAAGAGTGACAACCCTTGTGATATCAAACTTTTGTAAGATAGAGTAATATCTTTGTAAATCTATGGCCAAGCATTAAACAACCATAAGAACACACACTAGATGGAAAGAAAGCCCAATAGGGCTCTATTGCCAGGATCTACAAATGGGAAAGCTGAACTGTCAGGCCACTGATTTTTCTGAATTTCAGTGTGTCACTGATCTTGCCAATTTGGCCTCATAATAGAGTTAGGAGCACCATGAAAATTTTTATGAGCAGTCCTTATTTGGTGGTATTTTAGAGCAGAAATGAGGAAACAATAACAGAAGTTTTGTTCAATTTCAAAATAAGTATACCTCTGTAAAGTAATATGAATGATGCTCAAAACAGCCATAAGCTAAACCAAAGTCATCAAACATTTATACAAATTAAACATCAAGCTTAAGGAAGAAAAACACAGAGAAACTATGAAACAGGAAGAATTGTTTACCGTTTTCCTTTGAATAATTTCCTTTAGATACACTGATACTCCATTCCATTAATTAGTCTGGCTTTACTTATTGCCAAATATTTATACAGTAATTGGAGAAAAAAGAGACTTTCTATAAACTTTTCTCATCCTCCTTCTCCTTCAGAATACCTTTTTAAAACACTATGTTGTTTTCACAATTTTTAAAAAACCCATATATGCTTCAAGATAAAAAACTTTAGTCAAATGTCATTTCCATTAGTTAGAAAGATAAAGCTTATATTGGTGAAATATTTAGATAAAGCACATAATATTTAAGGTACTGCACTAAAAGATTGAGAAATAAAAATCTGCTTCATGGCAGGACAGTTTCAAAAATAAAGATGAGTATTAGGAGGACCAAACATTTAGTTAGATTTTTTTTAAAAAGCACCATATTATGTAATGTATGATATAGTTGTTATGAGAGGAAAAGTACTCGCAGGCTGACTGTAGTGAAACACATTCAGATAGATTATGGCAGAGGAAAAGGATGTCCTTGGTGGTGTTAGGATATGCAAATACTGTTCTGGTTTCAAGGTCAGGCTTGCAGCGGTGAAACGGCATCAGAGGTGCATATCAGGGGCCAGATTCTAAGGCTTTTGGGATCTGGCTGTTGAGATGAAATTAAAAGATGCAATTAAAAGATGCACAAGGTCACATAGTATTACTTCTGGCTTTTTGACTTTAGATATGGATATATAGGACACCTATAGGTTGTTTTCCTGAGGAAGAAAACGTTTTGGGATTCACCTGATAACTTTATTTGTCACAAGAAAGGGTGAGATGCCCCTTTTAAATCTTTTCTGTCCTCTTATAAATTCCTTGCCAACTGAATAGAAGATGGAGTGTCTCCTCCTAAAGGTGGCCCTGGGGCAAGCATGCTCAACAGGGATAACACATTTCTTCACATCAGGTCAGAGGGGTCATGAGCACCACAGGATAATTACTAGAGACTTGTTATTGTATTTTGTTTATGAATTCCTTTAGCTCATTACTAAGGGTTAGACTGTGTAGAATGGGGGATGAAAAAACCTAAAATTTAATCCAGAGAAAAAATATTAAACCAAAAGTGGAAACATATGCAAACATATGAAAAAGGATTTGAAGTTAATGATGAAGATCTGGACTTACTACTTCACAAGGCTGGACTGTACTTTTTCTAGTTCTAATTATTATAACTCAAAAATCATGCTAGATCACATGAGAAGCTTGTGATAAAAATGTGAATAACATTTTATGTTAAACTTTCATGCTTTATTTGTAATAGTCATATTTACTATAATATATTTTTGACATGAAATGCAACCTAATTTCCTTTTCTGATTATTTGTAAATAAATGATTATGTCTGTCCAAATAAGGCCATTTCAAAACATAAAAGATATATTTTCTTAAAATTTATTTTATTAACAGAATCCTTTATGTTCTCACTGGCCAAATTCATGAATATGAAGTACAGCATAAATTTTATATGGGAAATGTGTGTTTATCAATATACATGGTTCATGAAAGTTAGTTACTATGATCACAAAGTGACAGAGTTCATAAAGGCTTTATAAATTTAGTTGTCAGATGCTATCATTTAAAGGCTAAGAAGTTGAAAGCCAGGAGGTGCAACACAGAATGTTAGCTGTAGTTGATGCAGATTGAAATTATATTTTAAAATGAATTCTTCAAATTTCTTTAGTTTAAAAAATTAAAAATAAATTAAATAAGATGTAATATTTCCAGATGAATGCTGAAAACTTTAGGATAAAGTTATTTACTTCTATAGATTAAAGTGTCTATGTTCACATCATGAGAAGAATCCAGCATAAGGAATAGTTGAAATACCCCACCGTAGCCAAGCTCAGGGGATGCGCCTATAAGACATCTGCTTAGGAGGCAGAGGAAGGAAAATTGTAAGTTCAAGTCCAGCCTGGTAGTTTAGCAAAAGTTCTAGCCTTCTCTTTCTCTAGTTTTTCAATACCTCCAACTATTTTCCACTGCCTCCCTCTCAGTTCTTTTATGCTATTAGAGGTCAGTAAAATAGGAATAGATTAAGAAAAGAAAGGGTAGGAAATAATTTCACCATGTTACAAGTGAGGTTGAGGTAAATCAGTGTATCATACATTTATTTAATCCTTTACAAACAAAAAGGCTCCAAATGATGAAGAGTGTCCATCTCCGTATTTTTCTAATCCTCTTTTATTTCACCCTACCCACAACAACTGATAAGCAGCATTCCACACCTCTGGAAACATAAATAGAAATAAGGCCACATCAAGTTTTTCGAAGACATCTAAAGGGGGCTGTTAGGGAAACTGAGACAAGGTAGCCTACTTCAGCAAGACAGTGTGATGGTGACGGAAACCAGTGTGAAGCCACTCTGAGGAGAACTTAATCAATTGGCTTCCTATGTTTCCTTATGAGTCTGTCCAAGGTGTAGACTCCTTGCATGGAGATGGCAGTGAATTCATAGTAAGTGAACCTCTGTGAGTCCTTGATCCCTGCTGAGGTCTAACCAAAGCTTTAAAGGATGACACAAGATCACTCCCAAGGACACCTAGATCTAACCTCAAATAGATAAAGAATATAGTCTCAGGCAAGTCATTCCAGGCTGGGTTAATTTAATAGCTTACTTGGAGAAGTCCTTGAGTGGGTCACCGTTCTTTTTTTTCATTTATTTTTACTTTTAAAGAGGAGAATAAGAGACCCAAATCGCACTGCTGGGAGCTGAGCCTGCGCACCCGCCGCGGGTAAGCTCCCTGCGCCCCTCTGCCCTGCCTCTGCGTTCCCGCGACTAACTTCCTGTTCCAGCCCAGACCAAAATTGCATCGCTGGGAGCTGAGCCTGCGCGCCCGCTGCGGGTAAGCTCCCTGCGCACTGGCTGGGTCAGGATCCTTGGCCTGCCTTCCCTTCCCCCCGCCCCTTTCTTTTTTGAACCCCTCCAGCCCAAGCTCCAGCACGGAACCCATCAAATAGCCCGTTTGGCAACCGATCTGGTCCACGAGCCTATCAGGACTACTCAATCCCAAAGCTCCACCTCCACCTACAGACCACATCCACCAGGATTCACAAAAGCTAGCAGCCAGAGCCCCAACACAAGAGTCAGGAACCTCTGTAGAAGAACCACCTTGGAGTCTCTAGACCAAACGCCCATAGACACAGCATAACACCACCAAAGTGCAGAGGTCGCTTCCATACAAAATGATAACAACAAGGAGTAGGAGGCAATCTTAGGACCCGTGCCCACCCAAACCAAATACAGAAGACACTATCATGGAAGAAAATGAGAATTATACAGATGAAACCTCT
>PVJA010010472.1:0-56992 GCA_004027025.1 Myocastor coypus
TCTTTCTTTTTTTTCTGTCTTTTTGAGACCGGATCTCACTATGCAGTTCAGGCTGGCCTTGAGTTCACTTTTGTAGCTCAGGCTGGTCTTGAACTCACACTGATCCTCCTGCCTCAGTCTCCCAAGTGCTGGGATTACAGGGATAAGCCACTATGCTCAGCTATTCAACTTAATTCTTAATTGCAAAAGTTTATTAGTTTGTTAAACACACATATAGAAGCTGTACTATTTTAGCAACTTTTTTATATGACATTATTTCAAAAATTTAAAAACTCTGAAAATGTGTACCGATAGGAAATAACCACTGAAAAGAAAAATAGGTAGACATTTTGACCTTGTAAGCAGTCAAACCATTTAAAATTTAAGGCTCAAGTAATGGAAGATATTCTAAGTAGGCATCAATCATCTTGTGGTGCAGGATCAAACCTCCTAAACCCACTCATTCCAGGGAAAGTCCTTCCTCATCCCAGGTGTGTTTGCTACATGGCTTGTTTCCCCATATGATCAACATTTAATCAATATTACCCTATTGACTACACCGATTGTATACTTATTGGCTGACAATAATTTTGCCTCAGCTCACATCCATCCTATGATTTGGCACTGGATCAATATTATCTAAGTGACTACACTCCTAATCTTACTGATTGAGTTACAGCTTTGTCACATCTTAAGCCTGCCTCACCTCATGGCTTTGCTCAATAAAACACCTTTGAGAAGTGGGGCTGCTGGGCAACCCACTTTCTGGGTCCTGATCTGTCCCTATCAGACAGAAGCTTTTATTTTTGGTACTGGGGACCAAATTCCAGACCTTGCACTTGCCAAACAGGTGGTTAGGCTGCTGAGCTATCTCTCCAGCCCAGAAGCTTCCTTTCTCTCAATAAATTCTTCCTACTCTTAAAAATAAAATTTAGTGTTCAATGCTCATCAGCAATTCTCCTTTTAATAAGCTTTTTACACTATTAAAGATAAATCATCTTTTATCTTGTCTTCCCTACAACAAATATAATTAATTTTTAAACAAATATAATTAAAATGCAGACTTTGAAAAATGAACTGGGAAACGTACAACTTTGAAATTAAGCTTTGTGGTTTTCTAAAGTAAAACAGTTTTCTCTCTATGGTTAGCAATTCAGTTCTAGGTATTTACCCAAGAAAAACAGAAATATGCTCACAAAGAGCCTGTGTACAAATGTACAGAGGAACTTTATTTACATAACTACAAGTAGGGAACGACTGCAGTCCATCGATAAGCAGATACAATAACTTGGAGTATAATAAGGAAGGAATTACTGAGATCGTAACAAAATGAATGAAATGTAATGTTGACTCAAAAAGGATAGACATACCATACACTTCTTTTCACTTTTAGCTTAAGGAGAACAAAGCCTAATTATGGTGACAAAAGTCAAGCCATGGTTGCCTCTTGGGAGTACTGGATGAGACAGGCTCAGAGGTATAATGGAACTCTCTGGAGTGACTGAAATGTCCAATATCATGTTTTAATACGTAAGAATTATATATTACAAATACAATGCATGTCATAGTTAAAATTATAGCCAGGTGTGGTGGCACATGCCTGCAATCCCAGCACTTGGGAGGCTGATGTGGTAGAATTGTTGTGAGTTTGAGACCAGCCTAAGCTACAAAGTAAGTTCAAGGCCAGGTTGAACTGCATAGAGAGACCCTGTCTCAACAAACAAACAAACAAACAAACAAACAAAATGTTTCCATTGAAACACTTTTTGTAAAAGAAAAAGTAACAGGAACAGAAACTGAAGTTTTAACATTTCCATTTGCAGGATGCTTACCTGTCTAAGAGCTGATTGTGTTTTTCTAAAGCATCCTTTTCTGCCATCACTGCTCGGTCCTTTTCAGCCAAAGCATTATCCCTTGCTTCTCGGAGATTTCTAAAATTCAGAAACATTTCATTTATTTCAAATACATAAGTATGTATTTTCAAAAATTCATAAATCTGTAAGATCAAAGATAGATCTTACATGACAATCTTAAAGCCCACTAGAGGTTGGTTACCTCAGATATGTTTACACTACATGAATCTGCCTAATGTGATAATGATCTTGAGCAGTATGCAACTAATAATATAGGCGCAGGCCTGGTCTATCTCTAAATGTCAGAACTGGATTGGACATTAAATTTTATTTTTAATTGACAATGTCAGTCATGAAAGCCTACAGGTTGAAAAATCTCTAATATATTACACACGGATCAGAGGGCAGTCTAAACACTATACTTTAGCTCACTTACTCTTTGTCAAATTCATTGAGGCAGGTGTAATTATTTACATCCACACACAAGCTCATGTTGTCGTGTTTTATAAAATACTTTAAGTGAAAGCTATGTTAATAGAGATCAAAGAATTAAAAAGGCAATGAAGTCCAGGATATGGGCAAGAGAACAGCTGAAACAATGGACCTTGGAATCCCAGTTGTAGTGAAAGAGATGAGAAAGGAACACAGAGAGGCTGATAAACTAAGAGAAAGTAGAAAGGACAAGGACTCTAGGTCCCGATAAGATGACAAACAGATTACGTGCTGGTGTATGTGTAAAATGGAAAGCTACAGAGACTGCTGCTGGAGAACGGAGATTTGGAGACACAACAGTACTTTGTGGCAGAAGTTTAGTTGATGAAAAAACAGGATAGGATCATTAGAGCGGTTATGTGAGGCAGGGCTGAGATGAATAAGTGTTCATGTAGGAATTAAGGAATATGATGCTAGGGTATTAGATGAGGTCATCTGCTTACAGTGGTGATGACATCAGAAACTGCAACTGACCCTTAAAAATTACATTTAGTGCTAAAGAAAATGTCCCCCAAAATGGAAGGTAACAACAACAATTAGTAGACTATTCAGTCAGGCATAAGCCTTCAAAGATCAAATTTTATTTGTGTTTTAATAAGGATGAAACTGAATCAAAAAAATGACCAACAGTAAGCTTCCTTCAGAATCAGGTTTAAGAAAATCTAACATTTTTAATACACATAAATACAGAGTATAACATAATTGGTTCATTTAATCCCTACAAATCCTTCTGTTGAATTTTCTTTTTTCTTCCATCAGATTTAATCGGTACATTTTAAATATAATGATCACATTCATCACAGAGAATTTGTACCTGTACATAATATAATTTGGTTCTTTTTTTCCCCATTCCCCTACCTTCCGTTCACTCCCCCTATTATATTTTCTAATCCATTTCCACTCAGTAAACTGAAGTTCAACTTTAAGCCACACAGCCCAAGTGTTACAAGGCCACAGTTTGAAGCCTGCTTTGACTTACTTCAAACCATACTGACTGCTTCGCATCTCCCTGTTTCCAAAATGAACCAGACAGGAGAAGAGAATTTGGCTCTTAGTATTCAAAAAGTAGAGTTTTGAAAGTTCATGGGGAGCCGGGCGTGGTGGCGCACGCCTGTAATCCCAGCACTCGGGAGGCTGAGGCAGGAGGACTGGTGAGAGTTCGAGACCAGCCTGGGCTACAAAAAGTGAGCTCAAGGCCAGCCTGAACTGCATGGTGAGACCCTGTCTCAAAAAGACAAAAAAAAAAAAAAAAAAGACAGTTCATGGAATTTGTACAAATCTGGTAAATACTAGATTGAAATCCTAATGGCCATACTTTGCTATGCCAATGTCTAATGTAGTCTTTCTTTTTAAAAAATGTATTTAAGACAGTGTCTACGGGGTTTACAGGGTCTCATTACATAGATGGGGCTTGAAGTTTCTCCTGTTTTCAGCCTCCCAAGAACTGGGATTACAGGCAAACACCACCATGCCCAGTTTTTTTTTTTTAAGTTTATTTATTTATTTACTTATATATTATGGTTGACTCAGTTCACCCTGGGGGTGGGGCTAACACAGCATGTGGTGCCAAGGATCAAACTGCAGTCTCTGCGGTTGCCTAAGCTTTCCTAAGCAGACTCTTGAGACCATTGAACCATTTCACCAGCCCACCATGCCCAGTTTTAACCACCCTCTGAGCATGACCCGGGGGCAGGGTCAGCCCCACAGGTCAGGGATCAAACCCCAGTCCCTGCACTTTTTGTAAGCAGGTGCTTTAGTCCACTGAGCTAAATTAACAAATTTAAAATATAAAACATGTCATTCACTAGAGATTCAAATAAAAGTTTGTGTGTCAAAACAAACAAACAAAAAAATGGAAAAAAATGGGAGTAAGGTAATTTGTTAAAAAGATAAATTACTTGTGCAGTTTTATAATTTTGTATTTATTTTGTACTTATTACTTATGTAGAAATGTATTTTAAAGTAGTTATGGCATTTTGCTATTTTCTGAAGTCATCCTGATTGCAATGATCTTCAGAAATATTGTATTACTAAGACAAAACATGAAAACTTGATTTTGGAGAGAGTAAAATTCTCAAAATATTGAACATTTATATATCTTTAGTTAATTGATGACCTAGATATTTTAAACAGTAAATCACCACAAACAGGTTTCAATGCATTTCTCAAACATAGCCATATTATTGTGTTATTTCAGTAATACAATTATAAGTAAATCATATTTACAGTGCTAATTAAACACAAATACTTAATTGGAAGGTAAAAAGCTTTGGTCTGTAGCTGAATTTCCTAGTAGTGGTACTGGAAATAAGACCAAGCTACAGGGAAATGAAATAAAACCCAGAACAAGTTAATATTATGGCTTGTAAGAAGACTTATGCCTCTATACATTTTGTGTGTGTGTGTGTGTGTGTGTGTGTGATACCAGGCATTGAACTCAGGACTTTTGCATTTACCAGGCAGGCAGTTATTCTACTGAGATACCTCCCCAGCCCCTGTAGGAAGACTTATGATTATAGGGTACTAATACATACATGAAGTCACAATCTATTCATCCAGCTAAATGTAAGTGCTATGTAAAGGCACAAACAGAATTCTAAGATCACACAGAAAAGTTTATTATTTTTAACTGGAGTAAGATAGATAAGGGAATGAAGGAATATATTTTAAAAGGTAAGATATAAGTTAAACCTTGAATTGGTAAGGCAATGCGGAAGGAAAAAATGAAAATGAATAGGGGAAAATTCTAGAGGCTAAGGCTTCTATTAACAGGTTCTCTACTAGATGCATGTGGGCAAGAGTCCTGTGTAAAGCCACTCTCCTCACCAGGCACCACACCTTTGTTGCCTACCTCACAACCTGTATACTGTATACTTTAATATTATCAACTGATATGACTTAAATTAGCCTCAGAGAATTAATCAATTTTTCTTTCACTGACCATATTAGTAATAGTAAACATAGAGTGTTTTGCCACACATCGGGAGCTGTTCTAGGCACTTCAAACATACTAACTTGTTTAGCTGCCACAACAATCACGAAAGCTGTAGTTGTATCATTACCTCCATTTTATAAGTGGAAAGACTAAAACATCATGATGTTAAACACTGGCCTAATGTCACAAGCAAAGTAAGCTACTAAGCTGGAACCTAAACCCAAGCAATCTGGCCCCAGAACCTGTGCCCTGAATCATACCGTGGCATCATCCACTCTCCCATTTATTGAATAGGCTGTGACCATTAATCCTGATATGGTAACTTCATTGTATTAACAAATGTTGAACAGATTGGTAAAGCCTGCTTGTGGTTGTATACTGGTTCAGGCTCCTGGCCTGTGGGAACCAGACCCCACATGAAGGGGCAAAGGCAGAGAAGCCGACAAAGGTTTGTCTATATTCCCCATCACCCATATTACTACCTGTGTGCCTATCTGTCCAGCAGCAACATGGGATTCTCACAGGAGTGCCAATCTGCTCTTGCTTCACCTTTCTTCTTGGGATATCCTGACATAATGAGATTTATATTACATGACCATAGTAGATGGCACAAACAGCTGTCTAAAGGCTAACTGGAAAAGAATTGTGACTATATTACACACTTGATTTTATAGCTTGATGTGAATATACCCATTCAGAATTTAGAGGGGTTTGGATGGATTATATTTCTGCCACAGATGAGTAACTTCCATACAACTAATAAATAACCTATTTATAAATTTTAAATGAATTAGAAAATATAATATAGTTACAGAAAAGATAGAAGAAACTCAAATATTCTCAAGAGAGAAACTTAAAACACCAACAGAAGCTATCTATAACACATATAATCTAATGAAGATCAGTTTTAAGAAGCCCAAACTGTGTTTAGAACTAAATGTCATTAGAGTAACAGAGAGGCTGGAAGTTGGCCAACTGGTCAGTATTGCATCAAACGTTTCTAAATACAAAATTGTCCAGACCCTCAGTATCTGTAAGAGAATAATTTCAGGACACCCCCAATCCTGCAAGTATCAAAACCCAGGAATAAAATGGTGCAGTGTTGCATGTTAAGTTACACATATCCTTCTATATATGTGTAAATCACCTCTAGATTACTTAGTTATTGTACTCTTTAGGAAATGAGGACAAGGAAGAGTCTGCATGTTTTTACTACAATGCAGTTTGTTTTCAATCTATGTTTCAACTGTAGTTGGTTGAATCAGTAGAAGTGGAAGCTGTTGATACAGAGGGACTAGTATATATCCACCTTAAAAATTTTGATAAAGCTAGTGCTTGATCCAAAACCTGTCTTACATCACTCTTTCAGGTTGAGTCCAACTAACTCCAACTCCCCACCCATCCTATTTGCTATGTTTATGTGTTGGAGTTATTCTGAGAGGAGAGATAGAGGGAAAAAATAATTTTAATCTTATATGAAATGCAAAGAGAAAGTGAGTTAATATGGTTAGGTACTACTTACTATGGTTTCATTATGAGAGTAACCACAAATGTAATTTTTTTATAGCAAAAGAAGATGAAATAATGGTAATAACAGAGAACAGGCATAAACTACAATAGATCTTTCTTGGGCAAATTGGGAGATATGGCTAACAATATTCAAAGAAGAAATTTAAAGAAGGGGTTCTTTTTTAAAAATTAATTTTTAAAAAAGTTTGTTTGTTTTGTTTATTTATTTATTTGTGTTATGGCTGGCTCAGCCTGCCCTGGGGGTGGGGCTGGCACAGCATGTGGTGCCAGGGATCAAACCACAGTCCGTGCGGTTGCCTAAACTTTCCTAAGCTGGCAGGTGCTTTAGACCACTGAACCATCTCGCTGGCCCCCAAAAAGGGGTTCTTAACCATTTTCCTTAATAAACAGATTTTAATGTTATAAATAGGCACATTGCCTATGTAATAATGCCATTTGTTCAATAGATGATTTAACATACACAATTTATCCAAAAATATCTCACAACTCAAAAACTTTAGAACAAGGCATACATTAGGAACACACTACTAGGTGGGTGGTATGTATATTCTCACTTCTACAGTTCACAGTACCAACAGGTCAAATCTAAATTTGTACCTGCAAACTGGTAAGAAAAATCTTAGAAGAATGAAAATACCTGGGAACTTCTGAAATTCTAACAGGAACAAATTAGATTTGGGGCAATGGCACAAGCATGTCTCTGCCTGAGTAAACATCACCAATGTCTTAAAACTTGAAAGAATACCAGGAGTAAATGGTAAAAAAAATATGGCTGTGAGGAGCTCAGCAGGTGCAACAACTAAGCAGGTGCTTCCTTTGCCTTCAGGTGAAAATACTTTTGGCTAATAAGAGTATTTTTTCCTAGTTAGAACAAAAAGGAACAGAAGCAACTGTCTGCTTCAGCTGATAAAATGAATTAATTACCTCTAGCACATTTTTCTCCCTGGACAAAACATAAAACTGCTAGTTTCTGTATCTGATGCTTTTGTTTTTAAGATGATATAAAATGGAAGAGTTTGTAAGTAGGTTATCTTCTGTTTATAACCAATGATCAATAATTTTATCTTTAAATAACATGGGTAGGCAAAACTGATTAACATATAAAAACAAAATGCATAAAGTGGAAATCTTATTTAATACAATTTCTTGGGGAAAATTATGCATTTTAAGAGTAGAAACATTTTGGAGTCATAGTTGATTGGCTAAACATGATAAATGTCTGTCTCTTCCAAAATGCATGTTGACAATTTTTTTCAAGCAGATTTTATGGTATTTTATATATATATATATATTGATCACAGTGATTAGAGAATTTGTATTATGCTGAAATTTAAGTGCCACTGTAACAGTATTAAAAGGTGAGATCTTTAAGAGGAGAAGATGCCATAAGGAGCCATTCTATGTGGAATTTATGTCATTATTAAAGGATAAATTTGCCTGTTCTTGTTCATGCTCTTGAATTGCCCTCTGTGACTTGATGATGTAGGACAAAGGCCCTTACTGGCACTCTGCTTCACTCAGGTATTGAGTTGTTGGCACCCTGATATGGAGCTTTTCAGCCTGTAGTACAGTGAACCTATGAATTCCTGTTCCTTATAAATTATCTGGTCTTGCCTAGGCATAGTGGCATATACCTGTAAGAGTAGAACTCTGAGAAGCTGAGGCAGGAGGATCACTGAATTTAAACCGGGCCTAGGAAACTTGGTGATTTAATAAGACTTTGTCTCAAAATAAAATGGACTGGGGATAAACCTCAGTGCAAAGCTTGTGAGTTCAATTTTCCATACCATTTAATTTTTATTTTTTATTAATTAATTTATTTTTTTTCTTGTTTCAGAACTTTTGTTTATTTATTTTTATGGCCGGCTCAGCCTGCCCTGAGGGCAGGGCTGGCGCAGCATGTGATTCCAGGCATCGAACTGTGGTCTCTGCAGCCACCTAAGCTTTCCTAAGCAGGTGCTTTAGACCACTGAGCCATCCTGCCGGGACCCTTCAGTACCATTTAAAAAGAAAAAGAAAGCTAGGGACATGGTGGTGTTCAATGTGACAGAACTAGGTTTAATCACTAGTATGTCTCTCCCATAAACACTGATAAAAATCCAGTCTCAGGTTCTCTGTTACAGCTATGTAAAATGGACCAAGACACCTGGTACACAAGCACATTTTTTCATTTTCTACATATGGACACTTTGGCTGAAAGTAGGTAATTATTTTACCTATATCATACTTAAATGTACATGAAAAATTCAAATATATATATATGAAAAATTAAAATATCAAAACATTCGTTTAGGGTCAGGGAGATAGCTCAATAGCATAAATGCCTGCCTGGCAAGCATAAGGTCCAGAGTTTGATCCTGGTACCAACTCTCCCTCCCTTAAAAACACCTCAAAACCCCATTTATTTAAAATTCATTAATATGTTGATGCTTAAAAAGTAGCTGATAGATTGAGATAGTTATGTCTTAGTTACACTTCAAGTTGCTGAGACAAAATACTCCAAGTTAAAAGAGAAAGGGTTTATTTAGCTTAGTTCATAGAGGTTTTAGCCCATAATCAGCTGGATCCAAGGCAGCATGGCTTGGCAGAGGGCTATCACAGAGTAGAACCATTTCATGTCAGTCAGAAGACAACAAAAGCAAGTGAGCAAGGGACTGCAATAGTCTTTTTGCCTTGTCTTATCCAGGCTACTTAGGGTGGGTAAGTAGCATGCAAATCCTTAACCTTAGTGCCCTTGAGTCGAGCACTGCACCATCAATCCATTGCAGCATTGCACACTCTAGTTCCAGCCACTTCTGAAAATGTCCCACCTATGACCATATGAAGTTACTAGGGGACAACTAGACATAGGCCATAACAAGCTCATATATCAAAGTAAAACTAAGAGAATCTGGAGGAGTTAAATAAGCTAACTTCCAGTATGCTCAATGCTCATCAGACCTACTAGAAACTTTGTGTAGGCTTCCATCTAAGCTGACAGTCCCTGGATCAACTCATGTATCGACTCATACTTTCCTTTGATAAATACATATTGGGCAATTACTATGTACAAGGCACTGGTACATTGGAATCCAGCACTGAGAAATAGATGAAAATTCCACTCTTATGAAGGTTATATTCTAGTAGGAAAGAAACAAAAAGTAAATGGACATGTAATATATTAATAGATCTGATCTAGTTTGCAGAAAAACAAAGCAGAGGAGAAGCTACTGAACTTAAGCAGGTGAAAGACAGATTGCCCAACTGTAAGCAGGGTAGTAAGTAAAGACTACAAAGAGCAGGTGACATTTATCATGAGAAAATAAGGCTCTGTGGTTTTATTGAGGAGTAAGTGGTTACGTGGTGGCATTAGATCCACAAAGTTCCTCCATGCCTAACGGGTACAGAAGCAGGAGGCCAATGTGTTTTCACTATGACCAGAGTAGACTAGTAAGAGGAAGATGGGCTTTACAAACCAGTGCAAGAGAAACAGGTCACATCAAATCATACCACTTAACAAAAAACTATTTTTATAAATTTATAAATGCTCTCAGCTGTCAAGTGCGAAGTACAGTTAGCAAGTAAGACTGAGTTTCTCTTCTAAGTAAACTAGCTCAAAACTTACAATTCTGATAAAGATATCTTTAATTTCATAGCCCTGAGACAAGCTAAAAGCAGTATGCCCAGTAACATGGTTAGGTGTAACTCATAATATGCAAATCATACCTTCTATCCCAGTTTTCTCATTTATTTAAAGCATGACATTAGTCCTTGCCATTTCAAAACATCTACCTGTTTAATTCTCCCTGTTGTGTATGTAAAGTGATAGACAAACCTTAAGTACTCAATAGTAGCTATTGTTTGCATGTTATCTAAGTAAAAATATGAAGGTGTTCACTTAGAGATCAATAAGTAGGGCACTGTACCCTAAGACTCCATAGAGTGTAAAAAGAAAAGGGCAACATTCCTAACAGCACCCTAGGGAAAACAGAGAAAACTGCAGGAAAGGCTTCAGGAGATCACACTCCATTCTGTCCAAGGAAAGATATGGAGAGTAAGATCTGAGCTACAAATAAACTATGTGAGGTCAGGCCTTGGTCAGAGATGCCCAGTCTATAAACAATTGGGAATTAAGTGCTATTTTCCTTTTTGAATCTTGTCTGCAAACAATCAGCCAATAGCCATGCCACAGCACCAATCATCATTCTGTGACTAAGTAGTAGAAAAGCTGGAATCACTCCTGAAGTTCACCCCCTGAGTCAATCTCCAGCTCTTGCCAATTCTACACCTAACACTTTACATTCAACTGTTATTTTTTCAACTTCTCATCTTAACGGAGAGCTCCCAACCAACTTCCCTCACTTGAACTATAATCCAACCCTCAGTACAATCCCAGTTATAAAAAATGAGTAAATCAGGCCACTTGATGATAAGGTCACCAAGAATTCCCCAATGATAATAGCTACTTTATAAATCTGGACTAATCCTACTTTCTTAGCCTTCCTCCTTGCCTACTGTCTATAATGTAGGCAAATCAAAACTCTCATCCAGTATGAACTTACCATACTTTATATCTGTAACACCTTATATACCCTGAAAGACTTAAATATTATTAAGTTATGAATCTATGTGGGAATCACCTATTGGCACAAAAGATACAGTTAACAATAAAAAATAGCAGACTATAAAAATCCACTTACCATTACTTAAGGAATGAATATACTAAAAGAATAAAATGCAGTCATTACTTTCAGAATAATCAAACTAAAACAACAAGTAGAATACTAAGGTTTCTTTCATGAAAGAACTTAAAAATTATACAGATACCTGACAAGAGATGAATAAAAGAAGTTTGCTTAAGCACAAATTAGGATGTACACTACTAAAATGATGAATGGAACTGTAGTAAACTACATCCAGTTCATCTGTTGTATGCCTTATGCATATTCAACTGGCCCCTGTAAATAGACTGAAACTCAAGATTTAAGCTGTGTAATACAACTGAAGATTCTACATAATTTCAATTTATGTCATTAAAGTTTCCTCAGTGAATTTTGGAAGATAAACAACATGGCTTGTATTAATAGAATTGGAAAATAAAATCACTAGAATAATAAAACGCACCTCTTCAATCTCTTTTTCCTTATTGCCTACTCTTTCACACACTTGCACAACTATTTCTGTTTCCATAGTCTGTGTAGCACTAACAAAACAATAAATGCCTTTAATAAATTCACCTTTATCCTTTGAACAATTTCAATCATAGTTCTTTGTTTAGGATAATAAGACTATCTCAGATAAAGCTGGTTTTACTTTCTGGAAAAACTTAATCAGTTGAGTTTATTCTACTTATTATCTCATGTTATTAGAGAATAAATAAACTAGCTAGTTATGCAGAAATTTAGGCAATATAAATGGCATGCATATCCTCTGTTGTGGCCCTTTTAATGGTAATGATTCCATAATGTTATCAGCTTTTATATACTAAACAACACAATGTTATTTAATCAACACAATGCATAGAATGATTTTATTACATAATGCAAAAGATATCAAAATAACCACATTTATATATAATTTTATAATTATGATATATTTTCATACCTAGTACCTATTACTTTAGAACATTACAGCCACCCTGTGGAAGTATTACTTTAGCTAATTTTTTATAAAAGAAGAAACTAAACTTTAGGATATTAGTGACTCTGACGTTCATCTAATAAGTGCTAGACCAGGGTGGGGAGGTTTAGTCTTTCCAAGGCTTTTGTAACACTCTCACATGTAATATACTCTTGTGTGTAACATGCTGTCACACACAACCTGCTCTCACATATAGCAATAATATTTTATTTCTAACTGTAAGAACATCCAAAACCTTTTAAGTATAAAATGCCTAGTGGGCAAGAAGTTATTTATGTAGTGGCATTTCCTCATTATTTCCCATAGTATTAACCATACGTTTTATTTCTTTTCTTTTCTTTCTTCCGTTCTTTTCTTTTTTCTTTTTGGCAGAACTGGGGACTGAACTGAGACCCTTTACTTGCCAGGCAAATGCTTATTCTACTAAGTTACCTCCCCAGCCCCAAACCAGGCATTTTATTTATTTATTTATTTTTTTTGTCTTTTTGAGACAGGGTCTTGCTATGCAGTTGAGGCTGGTCCTGAGCTCACTTTTGTAGCCCAGGCTGGTCTCGAACTCGCACCAGTCCTCCTGCCTCAGCCTCCCGAGTGCTGGGATTACAGGCGTGCGCCACCACGCCCGGCTCAAACCAGGCATTTTAAAGTAATTAAAATTTACAGAAAAAACAACATGTACTCTACCTGCATATATATTTTTGATATATCCATATATCCAAATGTTCCCCCCTCCCTCCCCTAGTACCCAGAGCCCAGGGCCCTAGCACTCAGTTGCATCCTGAATCCCTTTCTAAATTTTGAAATCCTAAAATTGCCCAGGCTGGGCTTGTTCTTGCATCCTTCTGCTTCCACCACCCAGAATGCAGGGATCACAGACATGGCAATGCCTGACTACTTATCTCTTTCTTAAATCTGTCTTCTATACTCTTCCTCTTTTCTCAACTCTTTAATTTCAAAAACTCTTGAAATAAGTACAAGGCCTGATACCAAGATTAGATGACCTTAGTTCCATTTGCCTCTTCCTCATTCAAGAAGAGGAAATAAAAATTATTCTCTTAACAACCTCTAATGTATAGAAAGCAAACTAAAGGCAAATAAGTGCTCTAATCTTACCATTTTACCTTCTAAAAACGCTTACTGGAGAGACAGAGAGAGGACTAGATAAAAACATGCAAGTGAAAGTGGTTTTTCCATTTTATTCCAATAGGCATAACAGACACAATTATGCATCTAAATCCAAAGTAAGGGATTACTTACTTATACATAAATGCACAAAGTAAATCTGCTATGAGTTTTATATGACAAGGAATATTCAAAACTTTTCAACTATTCTAAATTGTTTTTTTTTTTTTTTTTTTTTGTCTTTTTGAGACAGGGTCTCGTTATGCAGTTGAGGCTGGCCTTGAGCTCACTTTGGTAGCCCAGGCTGGTCTCGAACTCGCACCGATCCTCCTGCCTCAGCCTCCCGAGTGCTGGGATTGCAGGCGTGCGCCACCACGCCCGGCCTAACTATTCTAAATTGTAAAATAAATTAATTCACAAATTTTTAGCCTTGTGAAGGCCTAGAGGTACTTAAGTTCTAACTGTAGTTCAAATCTCAAATAATGAAGAAACTATGCTCTAAAAACATTCAGGTCAGGGCTGGGGAGATAGCTCTGTTGCACAAGTACCTGCCTGACAAGTGAAAGGTCCCACCAAAAAAAAAATAAAAAGATTAAAAAATCATATAAGGGCATTCATTTAATAAATCAGGGATTGAACTTACTTTATTATTATTATTTTTAAGTCAGCCATAAAATACAAGGTTGAATTACTGGGAAGTTAATAGCAGCCACCTCCTGCAATGGGTAGATTCAGTGGGGCCAGAATGGGCTCAGGTTGGAGTCTGGCACCACCTCGTGGCGACTGCCTGTGTAAAGATGCCAGGCTCAGGTTGAGTCCTGCAGTAGGATCCTCCAGAGCAGTGCCAATCCCAGGAATCTCCAAGGCAGGTTCTACCTTATTGTGGACAATGGGGACAGAACAAGTGTGGAGATAAGGAAGTCTGCTTTCAGCTTCACTACTTCCTGGAATGCCTCTCTATTTACCACACAGCTTGACCCACCTACCTCTACTAATAAATCTGGTGAAGAATAGTTAATACATCTAATTTTCTTTTATAGTAGGATGCATTTTAAATCATTTTTTTAACAAGCAAAAAACTGAGAAAATTCTCAAAATGATTACATAGTAAAGTTTATGTTGCTTTATAGATTAAGAAATAATAGTACATTTTACACCAAATAATCCCACAAATTTTAGTTAGATCAGTCAACAAGTCATAAAATCTGTAACAGAATTGAACCACAGAACTAACAGTACTAATCTATAAAAGAGTGTTATGGTTTGTGTCAACTTGTCCCCCCAATGTCCCATGAAGTCATTGGGCAGACTTCTAGACTTCGTGATTAATTCATGATCCAGTGCAGGGATTATGGCTGTGAATGCTGTACCCAGCCAGGGGCAGATAGCCTGAATGCAACATAAGGGAGACAGACTTGCTCTTTGTAGCCATTGTTGCTGCTGCACCTCCCATTTGTTCTTGCTGTTTGCGGCCACCATGAACTGCTGTCCTCTGCCCTGTGCCACTCGTAGAGTCAGCCGAGTAAGCACTGAAACCTCCACGAACTGTGAACTAAGTAAAGCTTTCCTTCCTTTATTGCGGGTGTTGGGCATTTTGTCCCAGTAACAAGAGTAACTGAGATATGGTGTTACATATGCCATAGGTCTCTTTTATGACCAGATCTTTTAGATGGATGCAAAATCTTGTACAGATAGATTTTCTATTTTGTTATCCCATAGACACTTCAACAGACTATCACACTCTTCTGTTAAAGCCTTATAATTACATGCTGAGGCAGAAAGATTAATAGGTATGAGCCCAGCCTGGGAAACTTAGTAACTGATATCCCATTTGAAAAAAATACAAAGGGGGATGGGAAGGCAGCTTAGTGCAAAGGCCCTCTGTTCAACTGTATGTGCTTCTACAAGACAACCACCACCACCGCCGCCACCACTGCCACAATGACTATCCATGTGGCTGTCTAACCAAAACCTGGCATTCTTAACTTCTTGCCTTTCCCCCATTTAGTAATCGCCTCTTGCTGGGGCTGTCTCCTAAACACTTTAAATATGGCCCACTTATTTCTGTCTCTATTACCACAGGTCCAGTTCCACCCTCATGTTTAAAGGGCTTGGAAACAAGCCCTGAACATGGCCTCTTTGTCTGTAGCCTCTGCTCTTCCAATCTATCCTCTATATGGCAGAGAACTTTTGATATAAAACCAGACTGTGTCCTTCCACACACTCTTTCATATATTCTCCACAGGTCTTACATAATAATCCAAATGCACTCTTTGGCCTTCTGTCCCTCTGTTGTTTCATCTCTTGTAATTCGCTGCCTCTCTACATATGCTTTATCTGTAACAAACTATTTTCATTTTGTTCAAAAAGTTATACTTGTCTGTCCTACAGATTTTGATATACACATTATATATTCATTCTTCAAGTCCTCTCCCTTCCCGAACTCTAGCATTACTCTTGGTCAATAAACAGGGGTCAGCATGGATATTTCTCCCCACAGGAAGACTTGTCTGAGTCCTCCAAGGCTGTATCACAGAAACAAGTTGACCACATTCTTTATTTTTTAAAATTTATTATTATTACTTTTTTCTTGTTTCAGAACTTTTGTTTGTTTGTTTATTTATTTATTTATTTATTTTTATGGCCAGCTCAGCCTGCCCTGAGGGCAGGGCTGGTGCAGCATGTGGTGCTGGGGATTGAACCGTGGTCCCTGCAGCCGCCTAAGCTTTCCTAAGCAGGTGCTTTAGACCACTGAGCCATCCTGCCAGACCACATCCTTTATATCCAGTCATTTTTTCTGTTGTCCTAATACTTATGATAAGTGTTTCTCTACTTATTTTTATCCCTGTTAGACTATCAGCTTTGTGAAGACAAAGTTTACCATTTATCTACGGTATTTATATTGTAGCTCAACAAATATGTGCTAAATAAGTGAGTCTGCTCCTCTGAGAATTGCATGAGAGCTCAAACATAAAGTTTTCTAACATAAAAACTAAACATATAATAGGGGCTTATCTTTTGTTTTGGTTTGCATTTTGAACCCTTAGAGCAAGTGACCAGAAGGAAAAGATGCTTCTTTTCTAATACAAGGCTGGGACCAGGCAGATTTTGCAAAAGATGATGACTCTCTTTGGAATTCTTTAATTTTTGTATGTATCCCTCTTCAATCTCTTGCTTCCTTGAACATGTACATCACAAAAATATACCTGTTATGAACATGGAGATAGAAAAGGAATCCTAAAATTATTATTATCATTATTATTATTATTATTATTTTTTTTTTGGTCTTTTTTGAGACAGGGTCTCGCTATGCAGTTCAGGCTGGCCTTGAGCTCACTTTGGTAGCCCAGGCTGGTCTTGAACTCACACGGATCCTCCTGCCTCTGCCTCCCAAGTGCAGGGATTACAGGCGTGCACCACCACACCCGGTGGAATCCTAAAATTATAAGGTGAGGAAAATAAGATACAAATACACATGCTTCCATGTACATGATGCTAATGCAGCTATCTTGTTTTTTTACTTTTTTTTTTGTGTGTGTGTTTTTTGAGACAGGGTCTAGCTATGCAGTTGAGGCTGGCCTTGAACTCACTTTTGTAGCCCAGGCTGGTCTCAAATTCGCACCAATCCTCCTGCCTCAGCCTCCTGAGTGCTGGGATTACAGGCGTGAGTCACCACGCCCAGCTTACTTTTTTTTTTTTATTTGGCTGGCTCAGCCTGCCCTGGAGGTGGGGCTGGCACAGCATGTGGTGCTGGAGATTGAACGGTGGACCCTGTGGTTGCCAAAGCTTTCCTAAACAAGCACTTTAGACTGCTGAGCCATCTCACCAGCCCCAATGCAGCTATCTTGTACAAAGACATTTATTATGACATGAATGCTAAAATTTGAAAGAAAAGCAAAGTTCTAAGCATATATGTCATGACAGTAGTCACTCTTAGGGAAGAAAGCAGGTAAGCAGGAAGGGCCTCAAGGGCATTTCTTTTCTTTCTTTTTTGGGGGGCGGGGGATGGGGGAACCAGGGATCAAACTCAAACTCAGGACCTTGCACTTGCCAGGCCCCATCAAGGGCATTTCTGAATTGCTGTATTTTCTACTTTCAATGTTTTTTTTTTTTTTTTTTTCAGTACCAGAAATTGAACTCAGGACCTTGCATTTGCCAAGTAGGAGCTTATGCCACTGAGCTATCTTCCCAGCCTAAAATTATTAAATGTACATTTATAATTTTTTTCCGAACATCTATAAGTTTTATATACACATACATGCAACTACATAACAGGTAAAAAAAGAATTTACAACACAGTCATTATTTTTCCTTTTTCTTTCTGTTTTGAGACAGCATCTGGCAATGTAGTTCAGACTGGCTTTGAATTCATATATAGCTACCTAATTTTGTTTTAAAACTCATGTGACCCTCCTTTCTCAGCCTCTCGAGTGCTAGAATTACAGATTTGTACCACCACATCCAGCTCATGATGCAGTAAACTAAAAATGTCATCTATATAGTGATGTAATATTTCTTTGAGCTACTTGAAAAATAGCTTTTCAAGATTCAATACATACAGGATTTCAGATGCCTAATATGAGAAAAAGATTATGGTACTCCCTTATAATTCAAAATTCAAGTATTAGAAGAGACTAAGTATAAAGATAGCCAAAAAGTGGTGTTATTTTTCCTAAGATTTAAAAAATTAGCAGAATAGGTCAAGTTTTCCCCTAAAACATGTATTTTCTGTCTCATTTTACCACTGTCCACAGTATTTAGTCTACAATCAATGATCACTTAGAATTTTTACATTTTAACATTTTTTGTTATTTTCGTTATAAACACATTCTTAAATTATGACTAATGATCTCATAGAGCTAATAAGAGAAAGAATAAGAATAGAGGCAAAAGAGAAGAAATTATTCCTTGGCTGTTACAATGAATGATTTCCTTTCTGGTCAGTTTAAAGTTTACATTAATTTCCTTGGGCAGGACCGGCAAGATAGCTCAGCAGTCTAAAGCGCTTGCTTAAGAAAGCTTATGAAACCGCAAGACTGCGGTTCAATCCCTGGCAACACATGCTGTGCCAGCCCAACCCTCAGGGCGGCTGAACCAGCCATAACATAAATAAAGTTTAAAAATTTTTTTTTTCCTTGAGCATATACTACTTATATGCAATCTTTATAAAAAGATAAAACCAGCCAGGCATGGTGGCGCACACCTGTAATCCCAGCACTTGGGAGGCTGAGGCAGGAGGATTGGTGCGAGTTCGAGACCAGCCTAGGCTACAAAAGTGAGCTCAAGGCCAGCCTGAACTGCATAGCAAGACCCTGTCTCAAAAAGACAAAAAAAGATAAAACCCAGATAAAAATCTATGCATGCAAATTTTTAAGGAAAATAATGATCTGAAATTTCTTTCACTGAAGTAATAAATATCATGTCATATGAAGCAAATACCAAAATAAATATTACAAATGTGTATCTGTCCTCTTCTTAATATAAACAATATTTTTACAAAAGAAACCCAAGAGCAAGCCATACTACTCAGACAGCAGGATTATCTTTTTTTTTTTTTTTTTTTGTCTTTTTGAAACAGGGTCTCGCTATGCAGTTCAGGCTGGCCTTGAGCTCACTTTGATAGCCCAGGCTGGTCTCGAACTTGCACCGATCCTCCTGCCTCAGCCTCCCTAGTGCTGGGATTACAGGCATGTGCCACCACGCCCGGCTTCAGGATTATCTTAATAATCTCTCTAACTTCTTGTATTAAAATAACAATTTAACAGTAATTTAAAAAGTGTCTTGGACAATTTACTACTCAAAGGATAATTATATAAATGTGGCTTTGACAATATAGGCCATTTCATGATCACAGTATCAAAAGAGCAGTTGCTTCTTCTAGAATAGAGGGATAAAAACTCCAAATTTTCTGCTACTATATTTCTAATAGGAATGATACATTATAATGCTAAATAAAATTATAGTATATAAGTCAGATTTATTTATTTATTATTATTATTATTATTATTATTATTATTATTATTTTGTCTTTTTGAGACAGGGTCTCACTATGCAGTTGAGGCTGGCCTTGAGCTCACTTTGGTAGCCCAGGCTGGTCTCGAACTTGCACCGATCCTCCTGCCTCAGCCTCCCGAGTGCTGGGATTACAGGCGTAAGCCACCACGCCCAGCTTATAAATCAGATTTAAAGTCATGCTGCCAACAGAAAACATTTCATAAACTCAAATCAATGTCAGTAAAACAATATTACAAGTCAATTTCAGAATAACTGTTCCACTGGAGTACAAATTTTCAAAAGCTATATTACTGTAAGATTAGTCAATGGCAACAGATGCCAGTAAAATAACTAGCACTGTTTTCCCTTGATGCTGCTAATCTCTACATAGGCAAATGGCATATATACTGGTTTTAAAAAAGTGCCATGAACAAATTCTTCTTCAGTGTTATCTTCTATAACAATTTTTAGAATTAAAAGTTAAATTAGGTATATGTCGTATTTCACATTACTATTACTGATTTTTAAAGTTTTCAAGACAAATTATTGGTATTGCAAGAAAAGCTATTGGTGTCTCCTAAAATATACTTTAATTTCTTTTTTATCCATGTCCTCACCCTAACTGACCTAAAGGCAAAAAGACATTACCAGAAGAAAAAAAAAAAAAAACCCATGAAGGCAATAATGGCATAAATAAAGCTTGGCAAACACTGTTCTAAGTTATCTATTAAAGAGTTAGAATTTAACATTCACACTTGATTTGTATTTAAGAGCTTAATCTCAGGAAGACTATAATTTCTTCCTTTCTTTCTTTCTTTCTTTCTTTTTTGTATTTTAGGTAAGGGTCTACAGGGTGTTCAGGGTCTCACTACTAGATTAGACTTATAGTGATCTGCCTGTTGTAGTGATCCGCCTTTTTAGAGACTCCCAAGAGCTGGAATTACAGGTGCATGCCACCACTCCCAGTCTCAATTGCTATCTCAGCATGGGGGTAAGGGGTGGGGGTGGGGTGGGAACACTGTATTTAATGTCACAAACCTCCTATAATTTCCAAGCAAAGGGAAATAAAATATAACAAAATCTGTACTTAAAAACTTTTCTTTTTTCTTTCTTTCTTTTTTTTTTTTTTTACCTGTTTTCTCTTTCATACATTTCCCTAGAGGCACTTCGAAGCTGATCAATTTCTTGATTAGTTTTCAACTTGATTTGTTCCAGTTCATCATGCAGTTTATTTTCATATTCTGTCTTATAATGATCTCTGCAAGGGGTCAAAAGGAAGATCCATGAGTTTCTTTTGTGAAACAAACGTGCTTTTATCTTCCATATAAGATTTCAATATGTCAAATATACTCAATATACTAAATTTGGAGAACTTAATTTTAGATCTAAAGTTTTACTATTCTCTCTAACAGCATATATACTAAAATTTTAGAATTTCTAAAAATACTGTTTTAAGACTAGGCATGGTGACACACACCTATAATCTCATCAATGGGAGGCTGAGCTGGGAAGATTGTTGTGAGTTGTAGACCAGCACCAGCCTGAGCTACAAAATGAGCTAAGGCCAGCCTGAGCTGCATAGTGAGATCTTGTCTCAGGAAGAGAAAACAAAAAAACTTGTTTTAAACTAGTTCCATCTAAGATTTTTATCTCATTAAAGGTCTAAAGGATTAACTACTTTTTAAAATGTTAGCTTGTGTTAAGATACTCATACTCAAAAATATTTTAATAATAGTTTTTAATATATATGGCTAAGCTTAAAAACTGATACAGAATGTCTTTTGTTTAAAAATAATAATGCTGCTGGGCATGGTGGCTCACGCCTGTAATCTCAGCACTTGGGAGGCTGAGACAGGAGGATCAATATGAGTTTGAGAGCCGGACGTGGTGGCGCACGCCTGTAATCCCAGCACTCGGGAGGCTGAGGCAGGAGGATCGGTGCGAGTTCGAGACCAGCCTGGGCTACCAAAGTGAGCTCAAGGCCAGCCTGAACTGCATAGCGAGACCCTGTCTCAAAAAAAAAGACAAAAAAAAAAAAAAAAAAAAAAAATGAGTTTGAGACCATCCTGGGCTACCAAAGTGAGCTCAAGGACAGCCTGAACTGCATAGTGAGACCCTGTCTCAAAAAGGCAAAAAAAAAAAAAAAAAATTTCAATTTAGTTTTAGTCTTTTGGTTTTTTGAGACAGGGTCTCATTATGTAGTCCTGGCTGGCTGATCCTCCTGTCTCAGCCTCCCTTGCTTTAGCTTTTGATAGATCTAAGGGATCTATCAAATACAGCTGACACACGTCAAAAAGGAAAGAGAAAGCAAGAACTGAAAACAATATGCAACAGTGTCTCATCTATGTTTCAGAGTCTGGAATACTCAATCATTGAGTATACTCATCAGTATACTCAATTTTATTCAAAATGACACATCTACAGAGATATTTATAAACCTTTCCAAATTCACTCATATTAGTTTATATTTCTTTTTTTGCAGTGTTGGGGATCGAACTCATGATCTCGTGCTTGCCAGGCAGGTGCGTATGCCACTGAGCTATCTCCATGGCCCTATTCATATTGGTCAAAACAGATTGTGCCTAAAAGAAATAAACTTTTTTTTGTCTTTTTTTGAGACAGGGTCTCGCTATGCAGTTGAGGCTGGCCTTGAGCTCACTTTTGTAGCCTAGGCTGGTCTTGAACTCACACCGATCCTCCTGCCTCAGCCTCCCAAGTGCTAGGATTACAGGCATGCGTCACCACGCCCACCTCAAGAAATAAACTTTTGATATTATTAGGAAAACCAAATTGTCTTAGACCAGAAAATAATATAAGGAGATAAAATTAAGTACTTATCTTAATATCACTGTAGATAGGTCTTAGAAAACCATCTTTCCCCAGACCAACAATTGCCTAAAAATATATGTTGATTTACATATATAGCTATGTAGAAAATATTACATATCTTACCTGGATATTACATACTTTTCATACATCTCTTCTCGAGCCTTTTTGGTGTCTTCAAGTTGAAGCTGGAGCCTTTCAAGGCGATCTTCTTCATGGGCACAGCGCACACTGAGCTCCATGTTCTGGCGGTTGAGATATTCTTTATCCTTTTGCAGCAAAGTTACGGTCTGTTGTAAGGTCGCCACCTATGGACAAACAGCAGCATCCAGAGGGTGTCGTCTTCCTCTTCATGGTGACCTGTTATGGTTTATGTCTAGTTGTCCCCCACAAAGCCTCATGCAGTCATTGGGCGGGGAATTCTAGAGTTTGAGACTTGATTCATGATCCCTGGGATTATGTGTTTTACTACTGACGGGATTATGGGTCTAAGTACTTCTGGGATTATGGGTGTAGCCTAAGGCGAATAGGCTGAGGCGGAGAGCCTGAATGTAATATAAAGAGAGACAGACTCATGCTATTGCTGTCCGCTGCCCTGGTTGGTTGATTGCCTCTGTCGTGACTGTTGCTGTTCTGCGGCCATGAACTGGATGCTCTCTGTCCTGTTCCACTCAGCCTTGGGCCAGCCAAATATGGACTGAAACCTCCAGTAACTGTGAGCTAAATAAACCTTTCCTTTCTTCATTTTGAGTGTCGGGTATTTGTCCCAGCAATGAGTAAAGAGTAACTAAGACATGGCCTCGGTGAAGTTCTTATCACATCAAATCTTTCCTTTAAAAGGGTAAACAAAGTCTACCCTGCAATCTTCCATCTAAAAAGAACTACTAAAAGACTTCTTTTTTTTTCCTGACAACTACATCAAAAAGGAAAATGTCCCTCCCATAGTTTTGCCCTGGACAAACAATATAATACAATAAAATATAGGTGATTCTATTATAAGCTTACCTCTTTTGATAATTCACTTCTTTCTTTAGCTTGAGTTATGTGAGAGGCTTCAAGTATTTCATGTTTTCTCCTAAGCTCAAGTACTTCTTGTTCAAGTGCATCACGCTCACTATTAAAGTAACGTTCAAATACATGTGTAAAATTCTACATCTTCTTTTAAGTGAGCATTTTAAAAGGTTGACTATGTATCAGGAAACTGAACAGAAACATTAGACAGAGTAGATCTGGTATCATTTTATGAGCTGTGAATTATCAACTGTTCAAATGTAGAAGAGACGCTCTGTTCAAGACTTAGTTCAAATAATTAAGCATCAATTTATTATCTATAAAAAACATAATCAGGTGTGGCTGCATATACCTGCAATCCCAGCACTGTGGTAAGCTGAGGCAGGAGTATCAAGCTTGAGCAAGTCTGGGCAGCTCAGGAAGTGCTGCTTAAAAAAAAAAAAAAGGCTAGGGATGCAGCTCACTATAATGTGGACTCCTTCCAGAAGCACTAGGTGACCTACACTAACCAGGCACCTAATAAGGTCCAAAATTTAAGACTTTTTAGGGTATACCATCATTTTTGTCACTAATCATCTTCAGTTTCTTTTTTTTTGGTGGGACTGGGGTTCAAACTCACAACCTTGCACTTGCCAGGCAGGCACTTGTGCCACGGAGCTATCTCCCCAGCCTCTCTTTTTTTTTGTCTTTTTGAGACAGGGTCTCGCTATGCAGTTCAGGCTGGTCCTGAGCTCACTTTTGTAGCCCAGGCTGGTCTCGAACTCGCACCAATCCTCCTGCCTCAGCCTCCCGAGTGCTGGGATTACAGGCATGAGCCACGACGCCCGGCTCATCTTCAGTTTCATCTTGAAGCTACGATGTCTAAAGAATTATCCATAGCTCAGTTCAGTGAGTCAAAGCCCCTCACAACTTCATTCTTACTACAGTGCATAACAGATAGCTATGCCTAGTTGTTTTTGATTTTCATTTTCAGACCACCTTAACTTTTTTTTTTGGCAGGACCAGGGTTCAAATTTACAACCTTGCACTTGCCAGGCAGGCACTTGTGCCATGAAGCTATCTCCCTGCCCGCCTCCAACTTTTAAATAGTATTTTTCAATGAAATAAACCAGAACTCCTTGGAGAAAGAATTGAGGCACTTACATTATGAAATAAAACTGAGAACATTATGTTATGCCAGAAGGTAAGGAATTGCCAACAATAAAGCACTGAGATATAATTTAATGATTTTAATTACCATATTTTAGAATTATACTATAAAAGCAAACGATAATTTACTTTTTATTCTGCTATTGAAAAGCATTTGAAGCCTGGCACAGTGGCACACTCCTGCAATCCTAGCACTTGGGAGGCTGAGGTAGGAAGACTGCTCAGAGTTCAAGGCTTCCCTGGGCTACATATACTCTAAAAAGTCTCCAAAAAAGCAAACAAACGAAAGCAATCTTTCTAATAATGCTACAACTAGCATCCACATAGTTGTTTCTTTTTGCATATTTCTGAGAATTTATCAAGGCATTACCCTCCTCCCCATTTACCTTTTATATTTGTGACCTTATACTTTTTAAAACCCATTCACTGCAGTAAATGAAAAGGTTCATAGTATGAGAGCCTCTTGTTTTGTTCCTTTTCTACCACATGTAAGTGATTATCATGCTTCCTCCCCACTCCTTTGGTCTTTTTGAGACTGGGTCTTGCTATGTAACCCAAGTTAGCAGTAAATATTCAGCGATCCTTCTGCCTCAGCCACCCAAGTAATGGGATTACAGGTGTGCACCACTACTGTTTTACAATGCTTTCTGATCAATGTTCTATTTTCCTTTCCCAGATTTTTTTAATTACAGAAAATGAAAACGCATATATAAAGAGAGATGATTCAAGGAACACTCATGTCTCTACCACACAGCCTCAATAATCATCAACAAATGACTCATCTCACTTTTCAGTTATGATCCCTCTAAATATCCTGCTACCTGTACTCTTAATACTTCATCTAATTATAGCTACAGACTTGTAGTGGAAGAGGGGACATCAACATATTGACTCAGAAGAATCATTTTATCACCATAAACTACCATGTGAAAATGCTTTTTTTCCCCCTGACCTTTAGTAGTATGTTTGCAGTATAGAAAATGCTTGAACTTGAGTTTTATTCAGGATCCTACTGAGTACAATTCTCATGGACTTCAAGTTCCAATAATTACTATTTTTTAAAATTTAATTTTATTATTTTTTTTCTTGTTTCAGAAATTTTGTTTGTTTATTTATTTTTATGGCCGGCTCAGCCTGCCCTGAGGGCAGGGCTGGCGCAGCATGTGGTGCCGGTGATCGAACTGCGGTCCCTGCAGCCACCTAAGCTTTCCTAAGCAGGCGCTTTAGACCACTGAGCCATCCTGCCGGGCCCCTAATTACTATATTTTGGAATAATAATATACATCTAATGTGTACCACATGTCAGTCAGAGGGGGAATTGAGGTGCCAACCCTGAACAACTAAATCTCTGCAAATTCACTTATGGTATTATATAATTTATAACAAATTACATAATTTAAAGCATTCATTCATTTAACATGTATTTATAGCATGATACTATATTCCAAGAATTACTTCCGGTTCAAGTAGATCAAGCAATGCATACCTAGGGCAAAGTTACTAATGCATACAAATAATTTATAAATACACATAAATTTTCATAAATGTTCCTATATTTGCTCTTACTTTATAATGCAAATATTTATATTAGTATCATCTCATAAATGAGAAAACTTTGAAGAAATTTATTTAGTAATACGTAGGTAATAAGTGACTCATTAAATTATGGTACAAATAACAGTTGTATATTCTACTTAATGGAATATATTTGTGATAGTTATTTAGGAATAACATATTCAAGAAACAGCCTTAGGAAGTTTTTGGTTTTTTTTAACCAAGTACTTTTTACTAGAAGTGAACAGCTATAAATTTTTTTGGGGGGAGGCTTAAGTATTTAAATTGATAGTATGCACAAAAATAATCATCAAATAAAATAGCATTTACAAAATATTTTGCATTTTGTAAAAGAACAGTTACTTTTAAATAAAATCCAAAGAACTAATTGACTCAACAAACTGTTAAGCATGCACGCTTTTCCGCAATGAACGAAAAAGGTAAAAACAGAATTAATGATTTTGATGGTAATAATTCAGGTGATTTTGACACATGGTAAAAATGAAAATGACTACAGTCATTTTAACTATTTACCTCTTGACTTTATCGTAGTTCTCCTGCCGGTAGTCGCCTTGTTGAATTAACTGCTTTGTGTCTGCTAATTCTAAGGCCAAACGTTGACATCTAATTTGAAGTTCAGAGTAGTTTCTTCGATCTTCCTCATAAGTCTTCAAATCAAAAGAATAATAAGATATTTCAAAGTAAATATCAAAGTTGACCAAATTCTGTATTCTCTTAAGCTATGGATGCCCTTGTAAGTTTTTAGAAATTCTCATTTTTTCTACATTATTTAATAATTGCTCCCTACTTAAGGATAGGTACTCTTAAATTCACAAGGTTGTAAGCTCATTAGTTTAAAACTTAGTTTTCTAAAGAGCAAATATGACAAGTTATGTTTCAGTTACTACACTACTAATGTCATATGACACTTTTCATCATTTATTGAGTGACTGATGCTCAAGATACAGAAACAAACACAGTTCACAATTCAGATGAATCAGATAAATACCAGTGTCAGCCAAAAAATTGGTTAATGAATAAATCAACACTGCCATTCTGATTGAGGTGTGCAGCAAAGTAAATTCTATGGTCCTTGGAACACCTCTCTACAGTCTGTTCCTCCACTCCATTGTTGCAGTAGCACAGGAAGAAAATAATGAGGCACAGGGAAGGAGCAAAGTGGGACAGTAAGGCTGACCACAAAGTGCTTCATAGTCTTGCCAGATGCCTACGAGCCTCACTTCTCACATTCTTTAGAACCAGAGCTCATCCTGACACTAATGCAGACTTGAAGACTGCTGTGTGTACTGTGCATTTTCTAACCTGTCCCTGCTGCTTGAATACCTACATGTAATTTGAATTCTTCTCTCCTTCAGAAAACTGGTCTCTCTACACTTTCGGATTATGAGATGTGATAAAACAAGACACTAAAATAAAGGAAATTATTGTAGTAAAACACACGCTGTCATTAGTCTCCCCCAAAATACATCCCCTAACCTTAAACACACTTTTCCTATCATTCTTGCCCATTTCTTTACATCATTTCAGACGTAAATCCTCAAGAAATTTTAGTTCCTCTGAATACTGCTCCTTCTAAATACTACTAATCACTTAACTGTTGGAAGAGAGCAGTCTTATGATTAGGAGGTAAGCCCTAGAATTAACTGTCTAGAACTAAAATACCTACATTATGACACTGGACAGGCTACTTACTTCTCTGTATTTGAGGGTTTTCCTCAGAGTTCTTATAAAGATTGTGCCAAGTAATACATATAAAGCAATTATAAGGCCTAACATAGAAATGCTAATTAGTTATAAACTAAATACAGTTACAAAGTTTCATTTTGATTTCCAGAATTATTACAGATGAATTGATGGTTTATTTATTTATTTTGATATTTTCAGGGTACACTATATAGTTGAGCCCTTGAACTCAATACAGTCTATCTAGGCTGGCCTCAAACTTGTAGCAATCCTCCTACCTCAGCCTCCCGAGTGCTGGGATTATAGGCATGCACCACCATGTCTGGTAAATTGACAATTTTGTAAATGCACAAAGACCATGAAAGAATCTAAAGGAATATAACTATAAACATTTAGAGGCTGACCAAAAAATAAACAGGCCAATGAAGAGAAAGGAGCATCAAGAGAGGCCGGGCTAAGTCAGAGGTGTGTGTTAGAAACAGCAGCACAGAGTGCACTCAGGAGACGAAGGAGGCATTAGCATGAGTACCACTGAGAAAACAAAAACTGGCAGGCATTTGTGGTTAGAAACAGAAGGCAGAGAGCCAGAAACTAAGTAAATATATCTGAACACTCAGTATGTCCTTGTTTTGTGCTATTTTATATGTATAATCTCAACAGTTTATGACTAAGTATAAAGATTATCGCAGAAATGAGAAAACAGGTTTCAAGAGTCAAGGCTCAGACAGTGACAAACAAGACTCCATGCCTGTCAAACACCAAAATGGCAACCAAGTTGCAATCAGCTTAACAGGAAAAGTGGAGAAAGAGCAGCAGAGAAGCAAGGAGGGCTGAGGAAGGATTACAAGATGGTCTAACCTTGAAAAGGCTCAAATAGTAACTGCCAAAAAAGGATTCATTTTAGAGAAATGAGGAATATACTAGAGGGCTAAGCCCCTAACAGCTTCAGGCAGTGGGATCTGGAGTCCAGGTGCACAGGCTCATCTAAAAGCACCACCAGACTTATCATAGACCTTTGCTCAGCTGGTATGTAATATTAGAAACTTGAATTTTTATGGTAGCCCTTACTAGCTTGCCACAGGTCAAGGCCTACTCCTTATCTTAATGCATCCCATATTTATAATCATCACTTGGTTTCCAAAGGTATAAGATTTTTCCATTTCTTTAGGGAGTCTCTCTTCTATAGACAATAAGAAAAAGCAAACTAACTGTAATGAGGGCAGATATATGTCTGCAGTTCAGTGACAAATTGTGGGAGCTTTTATTTGAGGATTTCTATTTTTTTTCTGTGAAATAAAATATTAAGCCATCACTGACTGAGAAGGCAATTAGAAAGCCAGAGATGTGTGAGTGATGAATGCTTACAATAATCTCTGAAGGACTAGAAAAAAATTCCATAGTTGTGTGGGCACTGGTGGTTGGTAGCATTAGCCTTGTAGTGCTTATGTGGGGTTTAAAGATCTAGAGAGAATAACAGCATTGCAGCATGAAATATAAGGGATATGGGCTTCTGATGTTGATCCCATGGGAAAGCAATTCCATGAAAGAAACTATATGAACATTTGTGTATCTGTATATATGTATATACATAAATATGCATACACATAAATCATGTATTTGTGTTTTTTACCTTGAATTTTGACACCATATGAACAAGAACAAGTAGAAGATCACTACAGGAACATCCTTTCTACCAATATTTTTTGGTTTTCTCTTTTGGTTGCTTGAGACAGGGTCTTGTTATATATAGTTCAGCCTGACCTTTAACTCATGTAGCCCAGGCTGACCTTAAACTCATGGTGATCATCCTGTCTAGCCTCCCAAGTACTGAGATTATAGAAGTGTGCCACCATGCCCAGATTTACCAATACTGTCTTCAGGACTTTATCAAAAAAAATTTACCTTCAATTTTTGTATTTTGAAGACAAAATAATCTGACTCACCTATTACTAAAAAGTGTGCATGGCATTGTAAAATGAAAAATGTCATGTTTTCTCTAAATGAACCAAACTTTAAGACCACATGAATTCTGTGGGAAAGGCAAAAGGAGAGCTATCTCTCTGGTCTTCCCTCCGGATCATCTGTATCATCTGGTGACACACTCTTTAAGTCTCATAAATGAGAAGATGGCAATCTTATGTTTCCTTATAATACCTTATTTTTATTTCTTGCATAAAATGTATTGTGTATAATGAATAGCCATTATTCTTACACATAAGGAAAAAAACTAAAAAATGCTGTATATGAGGGCCAATTCTTACTATCCTATTAAATAGCAAGTCTGCAAATAATGTGGGTGCAAAATAAGACATTAAATAGACTAAAACAATATATAAAAACTTTAATCTTTTAGAACATAAAAGACATAAAAAATTTCTAAATAGTAAGTAGATGAGTGGCCAAATTTTAATTTCTAAAAAACAAATAAACAAACAAACAAAAAATAAGTAAACCCAAGTAAAAATAAGGACAACCCAAGGCACTCAATCTTCAACCATTTGCCAACTTTCTACATATAAGGAAGTGGCTTTTAGGGTTAATGTCATCACCTCTATGAGGAAAATAGGCTATCTCTAGGCTGAAAAGTATACCTGTTATTATAATGGTATGCTCTTGATCTTGTCCGTAAGCTTTCCCCATCTCTATATCCATACAAGACTGAGTACTCCACAGACTTAACTGAGCACCCAGACAGGGTGGCACACACCTACAGTACCAATTGGTCAGAAGGCTGCAGAGGGTCCTGAGTTTGAGGTCAGACTGGGCAACTTATTGAGATCCTGCCTCAAAATAAAGAGCACACAGGACGTAGCTCAAGGCTGGGCTCAATCCCCAATATGCAACAACAACAACAACAACAACAACAACAACAAAAGCCAAATAAACTAAGAAACCCCAAACCTATCTTATCTCTGTATACCCATGAATTTTTATGTAATTTTTCACATGCATGAACTACATAGAATTGTCTTTTATAATGACTTAGTTATGGTTTAGAAAATTATAATAAGTACCTAACAAATTATTCTGTACCTGTAAATAAAATACCACATCTGAAATAGTAACATTTTATGTAACATTTGCATAGAATTTTCTCAAAGATGTTGAGAGATAACATCATGGGGCTTGTTTCTTGATAGGTTTGGTTATAAGTGGGTGGTTTTACTTTGTGAAAACTGTAAACTTGCAGAATTAAAATTTTTGTGTGTCCTTACAGTTAAACATTTTAAAAGAACAAACAAGAGCTTCAAAATGTTGTCTGTGCAAAAAGTACAGTTTCATGTCTATAAGGAATGGAAAGAAGACATCTATAGGGAATGGAGAAAACATTATATACTGTGTTTCTCTAGTACTTGGCTATGTGATAAAAAAAAAAAAAATTGAAACCCTTACCTTACAGAGGTTTTTGATTGTTATCAACCTCTTAATAGCTTTTCATTTTTATAATGTGATGTTATATTTCTTTTTCCCTATTTCTCTTCTTTCTAAATAGCAGGTACTAATCACTGTAGAGACACAATTTCAGAAATAAAAGATAATATACTACAATTTTTTTAGTTTCAAGATAGACATTAAGACCTACAGGGGCTGAATGATTCATCCTGAGTTCTAGGACTAGCAACATGGAGAGCTACAACTTAGGTTCATATTATCAAATAAAATAAACCTTTTTCTTCAAGTTTCTGTTTTTGAAGAATCTACTCTGAAAACTGGAAAACCATTGATCAGAAAATACTATTTACTGGGTCAGCCAGATAGCTCAGCAGACAGGCACAGTGGCAGGGTTCAATTCTCAGCATGCATGCCATGCTAGCCCCAATGCCCAGGGCACGGTGAGACTAAGAATGAGACTGGGTGTGTTGGCATGCACCTGTAATCCCAGTGCTTGGGAAGCTGAAAACAGGAGTATCATTATGAGTCTGGTCTACACAGTGAGACCCTGTACTAAATACATTTTGTTTTGTTTTGTTTTGAGACAGGGTCTCACTCTGTAGTTCAGGCCAGCCTTGAATTCTCTTTTGTAGCCCAAGAATCGATCCTCCTGCCTCAGCTTCCCAAGTGTTACATTTAATTTTTTTTTTTTTTTAAAGAGAATACTATCTACTAATCAAACACAGAATGTTAAAAGGGCTTCTACTACAACTACCATGGGCTCAAATATGTCATGTCATAAATTAAAGTTACTTCTGGAGTCTCTCATTTCAACCATTACAATTTTCCTTAAAGAATATAATAAGTAATTTCACCAAGTAACATAGAACATAAAATATAAAAGCCAAGATGAAATTAAGTAGGCATATTTTAAACAGCAGAGTGTAATGTAACCTAAAGACAATTACTTTAGATGTAATGAATTTGTAAGCATCATTCCAATCTTTAGTGTCTCACACCATGTGAACTGAAAGTGTCATCTAAATGGAGTGGGCTCCTGACTGTGGGGAGACAGGGCAGCTAAAAGCTGGGAAACAGGATACTCGACATTTACATGAAAATCAGTAATTCAAATCAGTAGCAGTTTACACTGGAGAGTTATTCAGTGAATGGTAAGAAATGGCCTGTTAGTTACTTTGGGCAAGTGAGAATTCAGTCCTCAGAATTTCCACGTTTCACATTATCCATAGCCTATTCCAAGCAACTATTACTGAAAAGAAGTAACAACAAAGTGTTTTACTTCCACAGTCTCTTTATTACTGTTGAAATTGTCAGAAACTGGGTCTTTTAAAAAATTTTGACTTCTAAAGATAAATAAAACTAAAGTACTATCTGCTCTGTATTATGAAAAACGAATATATTACATGCTATTTTTCAACTGTATCTTTGAATAACTACTAATGCAAATGTAAAAGTAAAATCTTTTTTGAAGGGAAACAAATTAAATAATTGACATGGAGAAAATGCTGTGGACATCAGATTGGAATGAGGAGTCATGTTTGTGTTCCATCTCTGCCACTGCGTGTTGCCAGTTGGCTTTGCCCAGCGGTTGTGTGTGCAGAGCAGGAGAACTTGCCCCCAGCGCATGCAGAGCCTGCTACTGCATGGAGCACTGTGCCATTACTTGGATGTGGTTCCTAGCTAACGCATCCAGCAGGATCTGTGCTGCAAAATGCTGTGCTGATGTGCTGACAGATAATTTTTACTGCCAATATTTTACTTAGCAAGCTAGAAACAAATTTGAAATTATGGGTTTTAATGGGTATTGAAATAAATACTAATGAAACATTTAAATCTTAATACTGGAAACAACCAAGTTATTATTTTTAAAATTCCACATACTGTCCAAAGAAATTATCATGCAAAATAAATTTCTTTATTTAGTAAATTACCATAATTTCATAAACATTTTAACATTTAAAAAACCTTTACATACAAACACGATTTACATGAGTGAATATATATGTATATATATTTACATGAAAATTTCATATTACTGAGATTAACAGTGGGATCTGAAAAAAAATCTCTTTTCCTTTTTCCCTCATCCTTATGTAACTTATATTAAATAACCTGTACCTTTTCCGACTCATGGGTACACACAGACACGCACATATAAATAATGGCAAAGACTGCCTCATCGAACAACAAATAGTAATTCTTGAATTCTGACTAAGCAGTACCCTGTGGAAATCCTAAATGAATCATATTAAAGGCTGCATGGTATTACGGTACAGACTGTACTGTGGTTTATACAACCATCTCCTTCCTGTTGTGTTGAAGGCATTTATTGCTTCTAGTCTGTCCACTGCCCCTCCCAACTTCATTCCTGCCTGTTGCAGAAACAGTGCTACAGTTCACCTCCCTGAGCACATGCATGCATGCAGGGTAGAGAGCCAACATTGAAGTGTGCTTATTTTCCACCTTAATTAATGCTGCTAGGTAGTAGTCCAACAGGCTGCAGTACACATTTCTATCAGCAGCAACATGTCTATCTTCTCACTTATGTCCAGAAAAATAACAAACCTTTTCTAGTTTTAAAATCTCAGCTCTCAATGTTACTTTAAGTATATTTCCCCAAATGCCAACAAGCTTGACTCTCCAGCCATTTGGATTTGTGCTTCTTTGGCATGTGCACTTCTTTAATCTTTTTTAATGGGTTGCCTTTTACTTGTTAATTTACAATTATTTTAGATAATCAGTATTAAATTTTATCATTGCATTCTTAACTTTTTCACAAATATTAAACTTGGTATGTGGAGCTGCTTAGTTCCTTGAGGCTCCCATGTGCCTTGAACTGCAGCTTCCACACGTGCCCCCTGTGCCATCAAGGTGCCCAAGGGGAAGGTCAGCTTGGCTGAAGGGGCAGCAAAGGAGGAGCCCAAGAGATTGGTGAGGTTGTCCGCTAAACCTGTTTCAGCTAAAGTGGAAACGAAGACAAAAAAGGCAGTGGGAAAGGATAAATCTTCAGACAGAAAAGTGCAAGAAAAAGGGAAAAGAGGAGCCAAGGGAAAACAGGCTCAAGTGGCTAATCAAGAAATCAAGAAAGATTTACCTGCAGAAAATGGAGAAACTAAAACTGAGGAGAGTGCAGCCTCTGATGAAGCAGAAGAGAAAGAAGCCAGGTCTGATTAATCACACACCATGTCTCATCAGTGCTGTCTCCCTGCTTGTACAATCCAGAGGAAAATTGTTATTAGCTATTTTGTAAATGCAAGTTTTTTAGTAGCTCTAGAAACATTTTTAAAAAGGAGGGAATCCCATCTCATCGCATTTTTTAAGTGTAAATAATTTTTTTAGAGGTGAAATCATTCTCTGTTTATTTTTTGGTACAACCAGAAATAGTGGGATATTGAACTATGGCAGGCTTTGACTGTCTTGGGTGTCAGCTTAACATTCCATAGATGGGGATTAGTTTTATTTCCTGAAATACAAAGCATATTAAATGGCAATTTGGAATTGCAATGATGCATTTAATATCTCTTGGATACTTTAAATGACTTCTATTCTCATGTTTTTAGTATAATTGTTTCCTAAAGAAAACTACTTCCTAACTGAAAGTTGTGAATTGGTGGGACTCAAGTAACATTCTGTCAGCATTTGAAGATACTGGTACTTAATCCTCTTACAGAAAATTTGTCCCTAAATTAGAAGTTGGAAAGTCACTGGAATAACTGAAAAACCATACATGTACTGATCTTCAACACAAGCAATAAAATCTCAATTTTTTTTTTTTTGTCTTTTTGAGACAGGGTCTCGCTGTACAGTTCAGGCTGGCCTTGAGCTCAGTTTTGTAGCCCAGGCTGGTCTTGAACTCTCACCAATCCTCCTGCCTCAGCTTCCCAAGTGCTGGGATTACAGGTGTGTGTCACCATGCCCAGCTTAAAATCTCAAATATTGAAGACAAAAAAAATAAATAATGAAACTTGGTATATGGTATCTTTTTTGTCTTTTTCTTCAAGCCACAGATTCTCACGTCTTGACTGAAATTACCAGACCTCTAGAATAGTGCTAGAGTAAAACTTTCTATAATGATGGAAATGCTCTATATCTGCACATCTAATGCATTAGTCATTAGTCACTTGTCCTTAGTGAAACTGTAGAGCTGAATTTTAAAGCTGGTATATTTGCCTATATTTATAATTATGTAAAACGCTAAATTTCAACCAAAAGTGAAACTAATTTTTGATATCCTCTAAAGATCCATAAATCATTATTTAAAATCGGTGCTTGTTATAATAACTGCCCAATTTTTCTTCTGAAATTAATCCACATGGATGTAGTGTTTCCATATTATATAAAATGTGAAGACAATTTTTTTAGCAGATGAATATTCAGTTCTGCTAGAACTTCTCTAATGATTCCTTCTTAACTAAATGATCACTATTTTGGTATACAGTGAGCTTTATTTCCATACTGTTTCATTGATATGTTTCTATAATATTGATTTAGATGAGTATGTTTTAAAATCTTTATTGAGCTTTTGGTTAACTGAGTACTTCTTTTATTTTTTACTTTTTTAATTAATTAATTAATTAATTAATTATTTTTCTTGTTTCAGAACTTTTGTTTGTTTATTTATTTATTTTTTATGGCCAGCTCAGCCTGTCCTGAGGGCAGGGCTGGCGCAACATGTGGTGCCAGGGATCGAACCGTGGTCCCTGCAGCTGCCCAAGCTTTCCTAAGCAGGTGCTTTAGACCACTGAGCCATCCTGCCAGGCCCCTTCTTCTAAATGCACCTTTTTTTTTTTTTTAAAAAAAATGTATTTAGTACAGGGTCTACAGGGTCTCATTACACAGATCGAATTTGTAGGGATCCTTCCTGTTTTTCAGCCTCCCAAGCACTGAGATTATAGATGCATGCCACCATGCCCAGTCTGCTCAGCCAGCCCAGTCTCAACTGCCATCTCAGCAGTGCTCTGGGAGTGGGACTAGCAAGGCACTCCAGGGATCGAAACACAGGCCCCTGCATTTGCTTTAATCTGCTGAGCTATCTATCTGGCTGGCCCTAAATGCATTTTTTCATACCTTTTTTGGCAATTTTAGCAAATTCATTTTGCGCTGACTAAAATCACTTACTCATAATCTTGTAGAATAATTTTTCTCTCCCAATCAAGAAAAATATTGGAATATAAATTTACATTTAACATATTAATAATGGAAATATTATCTTTATAGCATTGTCTCTCTTCTAGAGATGGTACTTACACATTCAATTCAATGGCAAGATTTCATGAGTTATTCATGTCCCATGCTAGAGGACAAGGTAGACTCATTTGAAGAAAACCCCAACACTAATTTCCACTGTTTCTACTAAAATATTCTTAACTTCTTAATGTAATGGATCATTATTTCTGTCCTAGAATATACTTTGCTTAATCATAAAGTATTATGCTTTTAATACAGCATAAATACAGTGGTAAAAAGTTTTAATACAGTGGTAAAAAGTTCATTTGCAACTATTTTGAATTTTTGCACCTGTCATAATGTGAAAAATGGACAACAGATTTGTTTTGAATTTCAGAATTTTTCATTATTTTGTATTAGTCTGAAACAGTATTATTAATTACAACAGTATTATTAATTACAACAGGCTGTCTCTAATAGAAATCAGTTATGAACTTATCTGTGGTAACTCATCCATGAAATGAGTGGTAACTGTTACTGGTACACCTTTACTCAGCTTTGTAACTGCTGAAGCTCTTCATTTCTGTCAATTTAGTAAGCTAAATTTTCTTGGCAAGTTTCAGTCTGAGTTTTTAAGCATGTTGCCATAGAGACACATCTATGATTTGCTTGACTAATCAATGCCTATTGATTTCAAACACCTTATTTCTATTCTCTTTTTTTCCTTTCTTAATGAGTTTGTTATACCTTTACTTTTTGCCTGTTTAACAAAGGCATTTTGTTAAAGGCAACACATTGTCCTCTGACACAGTTTTAAATAAGCCTTGAGAATCTGAAATAAAATATTCTCATTTCCAATGATTTATTGATTCAAAGTCTGTTAGGCTCACTATACAACAACTTCATCAAAATTACTGATAGAATTAGGTCTCATATCTTTTCTTGTCCACTACATCCATCCAGCATGCAAAAGCTTTATTAAACTTCCTAAACTTATTTGTGGTCTCATGAAATTTTTCTAGAAGTTTTTCTATAATTAGTTGATATGTATAAGTTGTGACTATAAAATCAACTTTTATTACTTGACTATCTCGTTTTATAGTTTATATCATACATCCCACTTGGTCTGACATCAATATTACCTTCCTGCTGCCTTCTGTCATAATTCTTAGGCCATCCTTTTTCAATCGTCCCTCATTAACTTGTATTATACGTATTTCTTATTAACAAACAGAGCTATGGATGGTTTCAAGGTCAAAAGGGAAATTTTTTTCTTCAGCTTTCTGGAGGCAAAGATGGTTGAACCCGTATTTCTTGGAGTGAGAGGTTAAGGGCGAGATCCATATGTTTTTACAAGCCAAGCTCTGCCAACAGTCTACCTATTCCTGTCCAGGCTTCACTCACGTTGTCTTAAGGCTCTCTCCTAGGCAGAGGAGAGAGGGCGAGATCCAGATGTTTTTACAAGCCAAGCTCTGCCAACAATCTACCTATTCCTGTCCAGGCTTCACTCACGTTGTCTTAAGGCTCTCTCTCCTAGGCAGAGGAGAGAAATCCCAGATAGTGGGTAGTAGCCTATTTCCAAGATAGACTCCTCACTCCAAACATCTCACTAAAGACTTCATACCACTGTAGCCTCAGTTAGGTGAGAAATACCCAGCTAAAGCCTTTCAATTGACAGAGCTGTGACAAATAATAACTTTAATATTGTACATTTTAATCAGAGATAAAAAGAATGGAGGCTGGGAGATAGTTCAGCAGCGCAGTGCCTGCCTGGCAAGTGCAAGGTTGTGAGTTTGAATCCTAGTAGGGCTGGTGGTGGTGAAATACAGAAAAATAAGTAGTCACAACCTCTCTAGATTTTAGGAAGGTAGTTAGTAACAAGGTCCCTTCTGAATTGGTTTCCCTTTTGTAATACAATGCTACATCTTATGGGCCACTTGGTTCAAATTTTATCTGAAAATTTAACAAATCCCTCAAAACCTTTCCCTGAATTAAGTTTCCTCTTATGAAGCTATCAGCTAGATCAAGCTTCTTCCTAGTGACACATGGTATTAAAAGTGGCTATTTAGCTTTCCATGAGCTTTTCTCCTCTTGTACTTTTTTTTTTTTTTTTATACTTATAATTCATTTTACTCAAAAAGTTTAATAGGTTTGTGAAAAATAATGCATTTTATAGATATAGGTAAGAAATAGAATTTAGTAACAACAAGGTCTAGGGCTTTCTATACTGCTACTCCCAAGTATATTCTTGGACAGGTTAAATATATTAAAAAAAATTTTTTTAATGCTGAAGACAAAGACTAGCATTAAATAGGAGAATTAAACTAATGAATTCAATGAAATGAAATTTAATTAAGAGTTCAAAGGCTTTTAATCTAAAGTAAACAGCAAAACAATAGCTTTTCATTTTAAAATAATTTGTGTTCATGGTCTATGTATCTACTACATTAGAGTGGGGTTGGGCAAATAGCTCAGTAGAATAAGCACTTTCCTGGCAAGCACAAGAGTCTAGAGTTCAATCCCTGTTACTGCAAAAAAAGTACTACATTAGAAGCCTAACATGTAGCTAGTCCTGGTGGTGCACACTTGTAATCCCAGCACTTGGGGGACTAAGGCAGGAGGATCAGTGTGAATTTGAGACCAGCCTGGGCTACAAAAGTGAGCGTCAGGCCAGCCTGAACTGCATAATGAGACACTGTTCCAAAAAGACAAAAAATAAATAAATAAAAAATAATAAAAGAACCCTGAGATATTTATTAAAAAACTGAGATTCTTTGTTCCACCTTAGATCAAAATTAGAATCTACAGAAGTATATATGAATTTTTTTCTTTTCTTTTGTTTTTCTTGTGAGACCAGGGTTCAAACTCATGACCTTGTACTTGCCACACAGGCACTGTGCCACAGAGCCCCAGTCCCTGTGAATTTAAATTTTAAGTGTGCTTATTTAATTTGAATTTAATACAGACAAATGTATTATTGTTTTCTAATGAAATTTTCAATACTCAATACTATAGAATAACTTTAAAAATAATATAAATTTCTTGTAAGCTTGTCAACTGCACAGCATAAAAAATTTCAGAAATATAAAAACCTGAATAACAAGAAATGAAACACCTTATTATCATAGAAAATTGGATTATTTACATATGAATACTTATGAAAGGCCTCCAGGAAATCTTGCAGAATTTTTCTCAAGAAACATAGCTATGTTTCTAAACAAGGAAGTAATGTTGAACAAAATACTTTTTGCTTCCTAGTTACCAAAGTTCTCATAAGAAACATTTTACCATTTCCTCATGAAATTTAATAGCTTTATTAAGTACCAACTCATTAATGTCTTGTATTGTATAGTATTATTATCAATGCATTCTTTGGAATGGAAGAAACATGTTGAATTAACTCTGCAATAACAAGGAGAAGGAAAGAAAGAAAGAAAGAAAGAAAAGAGAAGAGAAGAGAAGAGAAGAGAAGAGAAGAGAAGAGAAGAGAAGAGAAGAGAAGAGAAAGCAGGCAGGCTGTATATAGTTGTAATTTCATGGGATGCCCCAAAGTTCTATTACAAAGAAAACTTGTAAAAAATGAAAGTATGACAATTACTCAGACACTAATTACTATGTACAAGTTCATACATATATAGAGGTTGGGGAGATAGCTCAGTAGAATAAGCATTTGCATAGCAAGCCCAAGGGCTTAAGTTCAAGTCCTGGTTCCACAAAAGAAAAAAAAGAAAAAAAAAAAAAACAAGTTCATACATATATAATTCAGCTCAACATATGCTAACAGTGGCCTACATAACTGGCATGTTCCAGACTTGAAGTAAAAGCTGAGACTTATTTTTCAGCGTCAAGTAGAAAATTATTTCTAAGTAACTAAAGACTTTGAGAAAATATGAAAGAGCATCCCAGAAATTAATAAGACTGGCAAATCAAGAGGTCACTTCTTTTTTAAAGGTAAAGAATCACATCCCATAAAATTTCTAGAACTGTTTTCATCTCATCCTTGGCATGAACTAGCACATTATATAAATAAAGGCAGAGTTAAATCAGTTGTGTAGCTCTATCCTCTCTGAATGGTTCTGGTAGGCCTAATTATGATAACTGACCCACCTTTGATCTAAAGAATACACATTAAAGTGGAAAAGGTTTTGTTCTTATAATACTTTCTCCTAGTTAAAATCTAATGGATCTTACCATATCCAGTTGCTATAAATTAAGAAACATAAAAATAAGGTAATTTAATGAAATACTTAATTTCTAGGTCAGAAACATTTTCCAAGTAACCCAAAACTGATTTAAAAAGAAAAAAATAGATGGATGTATGCTGCCACCATGTGGTGAAAAAAGACCATTTTGATAAGGCAAGCTAAGCAGAGTTTTAAAATATAATGAAGGTTTTTTCTTAACTGTCAGTTTGAAAATTTAGAGAAGTAACACAGATAGGCAAGTACTTTCTAAACAGAACCTCAAAAGGAGAAGAAATAATTCCCAGAGTCCACAAGTGGGATCATATCAAATTAAAAAGCTTCTGTACACCAAATGAAACTTCCAGTAAAGCAAAGAGATAACCCACAGAATGGGAAAATTTTTGGCTAGCTATTCATCAGACAGAGAACTCACATCTAGAATACAGCACAACTCAAAAAAATAATATCCCTTATGTTATGGTTTATGTCTAGTTGTCCCCCCAAAGCCTCATGAAATCATGGGGCATGGCTTCTATAGATTGAGATTTGATTCGTGATCCCTGGGATTGTGTTATAGTACTGATTGGATTGTCAGTCTGAGTAAGCCTGAGACTATGGGTGTGGTCTAGGGCAGATATCCTAAGGTGGAGAGTCTGAATGTAATATAAAGAGCAACAGAGAGACAGACTAAAGCTACAGCTGTTGCTCTCTGCTGCCCTGTTTGGTTGGCTGCCTCTGTCACCATTTTGTTGCTGTTCCACCGCCATGAACTGGATACTCTCTGTCCTGCTCCACTCCGCCTTGGGCTAGCAGAATATGGTCTGAAACCTCCAGCAATTGTGAGCTAAATAAACCTTTCCTTACTTCATTTTGAGTGTTGGATATTTGTCCCAGAACAAGTAAAAAGTAAATAAGACACCTTGCAATGAAAGACCCACTCAAAATGTGGGCAATTCAAGTAAACAGAAACTTTTCAGACAAAGGGGCTTGTAGCCAGAGAGAGCTCAGTGGACTAAAGTGCCTGCTTTGGCAGAATGCAGTGGACAGGGTTCAACTCCCAATGCTTAGGAGGCTGAAAACAGGAGAATCACTATGAGTCTAATCTACGTAATGAGACCCTATAGACCTTATAGACCCTGTCCTAAATTCATTAAAAACAGATAAACAAATTAGCAAACCACAACTTTTCAGAGGAAGAAATACAAATGACTAATAAACATATGCAAATATGTTCAATGTTGCTAGCCATTATAGAAATGCAAATTAAAACTACACTGAGATACCATCTTAATCTAGAAAGAAAGACCACCACTAAAGACACCAAATAATGGCAAATGCTGGCAAGGATGTGGAGGAAAAAGAACTCTTCTACATTGTTGATGGAGATGTAAATCAGTACAACCAATATGAAAATCAGTGTGGAGATTCTTCAAGTAGTAATTAAACAGAAATTCCATTGGCTCAGCTCTCTCCCCTCCAGGAATCTTCCCAAAAAGAGTTAGTTATCATATTATAGGGATACATAGCAATAAGTGCATACCCATGTTGATAGCAGCACTATTTATCTTAAAAAATACTATATACATCCATCAACAGATGAACTCATAAAGAAAATGTGGTATTTATTAAAAAAACAGTATTATTCTTCCATAAAGAAACGGCATTCATAGGAAATGAATGAAGACTGAGACCACAATGTTAAGAGAAATAAGTCAAACATACATGCCAAAATATTGAATGGTTCTCTTATGAGAGGAGAGAGAGAGAGACAGAGAGACAGAGAGAGTAAAATAAAAGCTAGATTAATAGGAAGTACTCAGAAGTTAAAATAATTCAAATTATTCCGTTGTTTTGAAAATATTTTAAGACAAATGCTAACTTGTTTAATTTATACTGCCGGTTTCTTTGGTTCATTGAAAATAAGATTTTGTCCTTTTATTTGTTTCTTCTTTGTAAGAGACAACTTTTTTTTGTCTATGATTTGTTACTTTGAGTAACATCTTTGCCAATCTTTTAAAATTATGATATGTAGCATACTAATCATTGTTATTTCCTAATTTTTTAGCATGAAATTTTAGTTCTTATATTAGTGTTTTAATACTTTTTATTAATATGTACTGGGATCATATAAAAACAAAAAAATTAAAACTTAAGAACACCTTAGAAATAAGTTGGTTTCTCTTAATAAGTCACCATTGTGTTATTATTTTTTATTTTTAAAAATTTTATTTATTTATTTTATTTTATTATTATTTTTTTTTTGAGCAGAACATATTTATTGAAGGAAAGAAAGCTCCTCTCCGAGAGAGGGACAGGAGGGGGGGGGTGGTCCCAAGTGGGTGTGCCCCCTATTATTATTTTAAAGATACTGTAGGTTCTATATTTATTGACTGCCACCTTCTTTTTTAATTTTGCATTTGTTTACCATTTGCTCTGTAAAAACGCAGTGCCATTTCCTTGTACTTGTCCTAGAATTATGCTCTTTCAAATCAAAACCTGTACTGTGATTTCATAAAATTCAACCATAATTTTCTCAGCTGTTAGTATTCATCTCACCAGATTATAATTTCTACTTTCTAAAATTTATAGTTTTATTGGGAATAATTATTAATTTGTAAAAAGTACAAATAACCTAAGTTTCAAATATTTTAAAAACTGTAACTTTGTTCAAGGTCTTGTAATATTTTTAATTTAGCTTCTATTATTTTCCTTTACACTGTATGACATGGTATGATTTATGTAAGTAAAAGCCCAACATGTTAAGAGAAAATAGCTTTCAGTGAAGCTCAAGGGCTTTTTAGGGAAATCATGGAGCTCATGATATCAAATATTTTACTTGAATATTTATTTTCTTTATTCATTTGTATTTGCCTCATGTAGTAGCCAGGTAAACTCCAGTCACCAATACTGCAAATCTGGACCAAATATAAACTACCTGAAGTCCCAGGAAAATGATCAGGTTCAGGCAGTTGGCAGAAGACAGTTCATCTACAAGTAGGAGAAAACATCACTTGGGAGAATTTCCTGATCTTTTTTGCTTTTAATGGTGTTTAGCAGAGGGCAGACTCACTCTGAGTCAAGTTGGATAGACTGATAAAGGCACCATGGAAAATCCTTAGTCTTTTTTTTGAGATGGGGGTTACTGGGAATTAAACTCAGGACCTTCAGTTTGCCAGGCAGGTGCTTATGCTGCTGTGCTATTTCCCTGCCCCCAACCCTTAGCCTTTTTTAGCTTGGGAAACAAGACAGTTAGAGACAACCTAATGTGAGGTAGGCATTTCAAGACAACCACAGGAGGAACTCTGAATTTTGAGGATAATTCTGCATAAATCTCTGCTACCCTCAGCACAAGATATATGGGAGATACTTCCCATAGCCCAAATACTAAGGCCAAAAAACCTGAACTAAAATTTATTCTACTGCTTCTAAAATAAAAACATCAGCAATGTTTACAGAAATATAAATGAAATATAAAATGAATAATCGATGCAACATAGTACTAACAATGTTATCTTCTAAAATTTGTTTTTTGATTTAAATAAAAAGTTTGAAGTTATTAGACATCTGAAGATATAGTAACATTCTCAGAAGACAAACAATGGCCAACCCGTGGTGACAGAGATATTAGAATTAGTAGAATATATTAAGATATATTTATTAATTTATATAAATATTTATTTGTATTAAAAACATATTTATGTTTATGAGCCAAGGTCTTACTGTATAGTCCAGGCTACCCTAACCCCACATGTAGTCCAGTTGTCCTCAAAATCACAGCAATCTTCCTCATTGGGATTACAGGCATGTGCTAGAATGCCAGGCAGTTATTTTAACTATTCTCAAAGGTATAAAGGAAAAAAATTATTCAAAATAAAAAGTAGATTAGAATAAAAACTATAAATAATCAGGTGAAAAATTTCATGCCTAAGAATTTGCCCTAAAGAAACATAACAAGACCTTCCTTTGTGCTCACTTTTCCTGTTACTATCAACCTTGTTTCTTTGTTCCCGTATGCAGTGAAATTATTCAGGAAAGGTTACTTATAGTTTTATGTTCCAATGTATTCCCCAATTGAACAGAAAGCATTGCTTACTCCCAAACACACTGTCATCAACTTATCTACCAGAATATGTATGGACAAGGTTCTCAATATCCTTGATAAACACAAATTCGCCATCTTCGCCTAACTGAATCTACCAATAAATCTCAAACAGTCGAGTACTTTCTCTTCCTAGATAAGCTTTTTTCTCTTGGCTTCAAAGACAGGAAATTGGCTGGTTTCCATACCTTTCTCCCAACTTCCCATTGTTTTCCTACTCTGCAGTCCTGCAGTGTCCTACAGGGCAGGCACCATCCACTACTTTACACTCACTGCTTTCTGGTGACTTCAGCCTGACCGTAAAGATCATTTCCATGCTGATGACTCCTCAATATATATCATCTACACTCAGACTCACACATCTACCTCTTGACAACTATGCAGTTAACAGATATCTCAGTATGTCAAAAACTTCAACTCTTTTTTGCACTAAAATCTTTTTGCTTCAATTATATCCCACTCAGCTCAACCAAGTAAAACTCTATCCATTCATTCAGTTACTTAGGCCAAAAATCCTCAAGAATTAACTTGACTCCTTTCTTTTACACTCCATCCAACTCATAAGGAAATCCCGTTGGTTTCACTCTAAAACACGTTCAGAATCCAATCATTTCGCACCACTTCCACTGCTGCCACCTGGTCTGAAGTACTATCAGTTCTCACCTATACTACTAAACAAAGTCAGCCTTTTAAGACTCCTCTCTGCACCTGTCCTTTCCTATTCTTGGAAAACCACTATATAGAAAATAAAGAAAGTTCCTTAATATCCATTAAAAGTAATGTAATCATCAAACATTTCTTGGTGGTCTATTTTGTGTTAGCCAGAATACTTAAATGTAGGCCAGAATATGTCCTATCTCCTTTAGAAATGCTACTATTTTTGGCTTCACCTAATGTTAAAGTCTTTCCAAGGACTTCAATAGAACTCTGATCTTATTGCAAATTATCCTTTTCCTTTCAATTATCCCAGTCATGTCAACCCCTACACTGTTTTATGAATCATACTCTTGGTCTTGCATTGACTTTTTCCTCTGCCTGAAAACTCTTCCTTGGTTAAGCTGTTGTCTCCCTGTTTTCCTTAAGTCTTGGCAAATTTCTAAGTTCCTCCATAATTTTGAATATGTTTTCTTTCCTGCTTCCAATGCAGTGCTCTATTCACCTTATTCTCATCTATTTTTTTCTTTTATCCATTGCAGTTATTACCTTCTACCACACTATATGATTTGCTTATGTTTATTTCCTTTTAAAATAAGTTTTAAATACAAACTCCATGAAGACAAAGAATACTGTTTTGTTCAGTGAGATATGCCAAGTACATAGTACAATGCCTATCACACAGTAGACATACAATTTCTACTTATAAAATGAATTTCCTTCCTTATAATAATATCCATGTGAAGTAAGCATTATATATTATCATTGTTGTTTTATAGATGTTGTAAAGAGACTGAAAGGGCCTAAGGTTTTTCTAGTTAGGACAACAACTCAAAACACAGCCTCTTTTATATATATATATATATATATATATATATATATATATATATATTTATTTATTTTGTCTTTTTTTGAGACAGGGTCTTGCTATACAGTTGAGGCTGACCTTGAGCTCACATTTGTAGCATAGGCTGGTCTTAAACTCACACCAATCCTCTTGCCTCAGCCTCCCAAGTGCTGGGATTACATGCGTGAGTCACCACGCCCAGCTAACACAGCCTCTTTTAATGCCTCAAATAATGCTGCAGTAGTAGATAATATAATGAACCATTTAAAAAACAAACCACAATATATACCCAGACTTCTCTTAAAATTATATGTAATGTTTATTATCTCACTAAGGTCATTTTTTTTTTTTAAAGAGCTGTTTAGCTGGGCATGGTGGTGCACACCTGTAATCCCAGCACTTGAAAGGCCTAGGCAGGAGGACTGCTGAGAGTTTGAGGCGAGCCTGAACTGCATAGCATGATCCAGTTTCGAAAAGACGAAAAAAAGAAAGAAAAGATAAATAAAATTAAAAAAATAAAATAAACTTTAATATTTCTGGTTTAATATTGCTTTTCTTTTTCTTACTCTTCGGTAAGATGACCTGTAGTAGGCCCCTGACAAAATGGAATCAAGCTATAAAAGCTGCCTTAACAAATCAGTATTTCTATTATGTCTATAGCATATTCTCTGAATTTTTGATAACTTTTTATTAAATATATACTACATAATTTTTTCCTGATTTTAATCTGCTTATAATAATATTAAATTTAGGAAAGGATTTTAAGAAGATTATACACTTAGCTGAACAGTAAGAAACCTTTATGAGATAAATGTGTACCTGTTTAATTTCATGTATCTACTTGGGTAGGCCATATTTAGCCAAATATTATTTCACATGTTTTTGCTAAAGTAGTTTTTTTAAAAGATGAGATTAACATTTAAATTAGTAAACTAAGCAATTCTTCTCCATAATGTGAGTAGTGAAACTTAATCAGCTGTAGGCTTCAGTAGTAAAGACCGACTTCCAGAGGCAGGACTAGACTTGTATAGCTCTTCCCTACTCCAGTCTGCTAGCTCACCCTGAAGATTATAAACTTGCCCAAGTTCCATAATTCTATAAGTCGATTCTTTATTTTTTTATTTTTTAAATTTTTTATTTTATTTATTTTGTTTGTTTATTCACTCATTTTTATGGCCGGCTCAGCCTGCCCTGAGGGCAGGGCTGGCACAGCATGTGGTGCCGGGGATCGAACCGCGGTCCCTGAAGCCGCACAAGCTTGCCCAAGCTTTCCCAAGCAGGCGCTTTAGACCACTGAGCCATCCCGCCGGGCCCCAGATTCTTTAAAATAAACCCTCTCCCTCTCCTACCTCTCAATCAGTTAATTGCCCCACATATATCTTTTTGTTTCTCTAATGAACCCTGATTAATATACATTTCTATGTTTAAGAGTTATTGGTACACTGCACTAAGAGCCCTATAATTCCAAATGATGCCAACTGTCCTTTATCATCTGGCTTTCTTATCAATAACATACTGAAAGTGTTATCAAGGATAAAATAAACTAAAATCTGATATATTAAGCTGTTACTGACCCTTCATTTTGAAAAGTAAGATACTATGAAGTAAAAACACAACATGTTAATAATTCTAAAGTAGCAAACTATTTTCTTATTCTAGCCTGGAGAATCACGTACACAAGAGAAATCACTCTTAAAGTCCAAAATAACAAAGTGATTTTAAAAAGACAGTTTGAGAGAAGCAAGGATAGGCAGCTCCTCCAGCCCTCTCCCCATATCGTAAATACTCAAAGGATGCTGAGGTAGCACAACGTGCTGCAGAACCCAATCTGAATGAAACCCTGTCTGCCTCTTCCCCTAATGACCCTACCACCACCACAAGCAGGGACATTTCACAGAAACAGCAGCATTTAAATGATCTACCCAAGGCTGTGCAACTGATAGCTACACTGGGGTCTTCTAACTCTTGCTTTTATTTTGACAACTGAAAAAATATTTTAAAAACTAAATACTTATCTTCTGGTGGTGCCCAACAGTTTATAGGCAACACATGGCACATTAATAGGAGAACAAACATAAACCAATAGCAGCCTGGGCAGGTGCACATTGGCTTCCCTAGCATGTCTCTTGCTGGTGTAATCACTCCTTCGAGGAGACTTAGGACGCTGAGTTTAGAACTACACGTCATACCAGTTGTATGATGACAAGTAAGTGCTGTCTGATAGCAAGAAGGCAGCAAAGCAGCGTGCTGAAAAAAATTAGGCTACAACTTTATTTCTGGGTAATAGATTATTGACAAAAACCACCCTTGCAATAAATATGGTAAACATGTATATGCAACTTTACTAAAATAATATCTTCTAAACAGATACATGGGAATGCAATAAAATGAAGTACAAAAAATATTATCTTCCCTACTTGAAGGACAAGAAACATTAAATGACTTGATTAGCCAGGGAGCGATGGCACATGTTGGTGATCCCAGTTATTTGGGAGGCTGAGGGGTTAGAAGGACTGCACATTCATGGCCATTCTGGACAACTTAGGAAAACCCCAGTCAAAGTGAGTGAGTGAGTAAGTGAGAAAGTGAGTGAATGGCAATATACAATACTTGCCCAGCATGTGCAAAGCCGTGTATTGCCAGAAAGATTTGTTCAAGGTCACACAATAAACATGAACTGTATTTTCAAGATACTATCAGATATTCTAGCATTAATCTATTAGAATTCAAACTCCCAAGGGGAAAGTATTCTGTCATGTTTAGTACTGCCAGTTCCTGTCACATTAATACTAGGTAGTATTAGTACACATCTTCAAACAAGTATTATAATTGTATTTGACAAAGCAGAATGACTGATAAGTGGATAATACCTGCCATTCATACTCAATAAAGCAAGAATTACTTGAAGACAACAGCTAATCTCTAACTCTTATATAGTAAAATGAACCAACCTATCACTATTTTTTTCTTAGCAAACTATAACTATATGATAGTATTTTGGAATGTATGGTCAAAGCCATAATCAAACTAATCATTACTTCACCTTCCTATCAATAGAAGAGCTATGATTATATAATTTATCAAGTAGCTTGCAATATATTCATTTAAAAATCAATGAGGTGCTATTAGTACTTACCTATAAGGGCTAAAAGGGTCAGTCCTAGTCAAATCAAAGCTAGCAGTCAAGCTACAAAAAAGTCACAAGTGGGGCTGGGGAGATAGCTCATGGCACAAGTGCCTGCTTGGCAAGTGTAAGGTTCTGAGTTTGAACCCTGGTACCACAAAAAAAAAAAAGTCACAAGCATTTTCTTACTTCTTAGGGTGCCTGAAAGAAATCCCCTGCATAGCCTATCCTATACTCCTTGTGTAGGATACAAGAAATATTATTTTCTTGATGGAGTAACATTAAAAATACTTTCCTGATAGAGTAACATTAAAAAGAGACTTAAAATACTAAACAAATTCTTATATGCATATATCGCTACAACTTTCAGTATGGCTATTATAGCTAGGCATCCCCAAAGCCTCATGTGCTTAGCAGGTGGGACTCTCCAGAGGTGGCTGGATTGAGGGTGTGTACTGCTGAGATTAAACTGTATGATGCTGCCATTAAGGGTGCATAATCACTAGGTTAGTCCCCTGATGGTTAAACAGTTCTGGGAGTGGATAAGGGGAAGGCCCACCCTGCTGTAGGGGAATAAAAGGGAGATCCAGGCTTCTGTTACTGCCCTGCTTCACTGCTTCCCTGCCTCCTGCCAACCATGAACTGTTTCTCCTCTGTGATGCCCTGTCTGCCACGCCACCCTGCTGTGGGCCAGTCAACTATGAACTGAAACGTTTATTAACTAACTGTGACCTACAATCAACCTTTCCTTTACTAACTTTGGGTGTCAGGTGTCTTGCTTCTGCAATAAGAAAAGTAACTAAGTCAGTGGCCTATATTAGGATTTCAAGAGCAGCTTAAGAAAATGAGTTAAAACAACTAAATGCTAACTTAGGGATTACAGATCAATATCATAAACTTACTTTCTCAGCTTTTAAAACAACTTACAGTTTAACCTACTTCTCATTACTCATGAAAATCATAGCAGTAAGCATTCTCAGGTTCCATTTTTCTATCACAGTGATACTTCTCACCATAAATACTGAGAAATTTCTTATAGAAAAAATTGCAGCTGCTTCTTACCAGCGATGAAAACCTTACAAACCTCTGTCAGTTGCTTCAGCTGGCCTTTATTTGTACTTAATTCTTCTGATAGGTCATTCTTTTTCACCTGTAGTTCACAGATTTCCTTTCTTAATGGACTCACCAGTTCATAGAACCGAATCTTGAGGAAAAAAAAGAAATTAAGCAATCTTTAAGGATAAATCACAAGTGAAATTTGCTAATTTGCACGATAATAGTATGCTTTATTCATACTTCAATTTCCCTGGTTTCTGATCCATACTCAACCACTTCCCAAAGATATTACACAGAAAATAATTAAAAAAAAAGAACTCATAAGTTTGAAGTAGTTTTTTTCTTAAATGAAAGTAAGCTGTTAGCTAGGCATGGTGGTACACGCCTACAATCCCAGCTACTCAGGAGGCAGAGGCAGGAGGATCAAAAGTTTAAGATCAGCCTGAGCAATTTAGTAAAATCTTGTCCTAAAACTTAGAAATTTTTTCTTTCTTTTTTAAAAAAAGTGCCGAGGATATAACCCAGTGATAGAGTGCTTATCTAACATATCTGAAGCCCTGGCCTACAAAATAATTAAATGAAAGATAAATACTTATAATGCTTGATTTTATTATTACTGTCAATGTCTTCTGGTGTCTAACTTAGCAATGAAACAATACTAGCTACGTATGCACAATAATGCAGTATATACTGTAATGCAGTGGTTCTCAACCTGTGCATTGCAACCCCGGTGGGGGTTGAACGACCAAAACACGGGTCGCCTAAAGCCATTGGAAAATACACATTTAAACCCATGCTATGCCATGGTGAAATGTTATTTATTGGAATTAGTAATAAGTATTTCTCAACATATAATTAAATATTGTTTTTGTGATTAATCACTATGTTTAAATTATGTTTGATTTGTAGCAATGAGAATACATAATGCATATTAGGTCTTTACATTCCAAATCATAACTGTAGCAAAATTACAGTTTTGAAGTAGCCACCAAAATTATTTTTTGGTTTGGGGTCACTGCAACATGAGGAACTGTATTGTAGGGTCACAGCATTAGAAAGGTTGAGAATCACTGTGCATGTAGCACTAGTTCTACTCATTCACTAGTACTCTTGGAGTATATCTCCATGGATAAATATTAGAAATAATTCAAGGGCTGGGGAGATAGTTTTGTGGTCTAAGCACCTGCTTGGTAAGCTCAAGTACCTGGATTCAATCCCCAGTATTGCATGCCATGCTAGCCCCGGAAATCTGCACTGGCCACCAAAACATGGTGTGGTAGCACATGCCTATAATTCCAGCACTGGGGGTGGGGGTGGGGCTGAGATGGAAGGATCATTATGAGTTTGAGCTGGGTAATAAGACCTCATACCAACTAAATACATAAAATATTTTTTAAAAAGAGCTCGAATTCAGTTATCATTAACAAAAGAAAATACTAGTAAGCAAAACAGTCACTAACTGAACCTACTACAATACTTTTGTATGTGTGTGTGTGTGTGTGTGTGTGTGTGTGTGTGTGTGTGTGTGTGTGTGGTACCAGGGACTGAACTCAGAACTTTGAGCTTGCCAGGCAGGCACTTATTCCACTGAACTATATCCCTGGTCCCTGAACCTACTATAATACTTCACATCTTAATGTTCAGTTAACAAACTACATGGTCTGTAACTCCTCACCCTACAGTCCCTCCTTATTCTCCTCTCTTTATACCCACTCCACTTACTCCACACCTAACTACTGTTTATTCCACACTCCCTGCTTATAAATTCCCTGGACACATAAAGTGTTCAAGGGCTTTGTTCTTACTGTTTTTTCTATGAGAACAGCTCTTCCCACATATAAATCTATGGTTCCAGTTCAGGCCTTATCTTTCTTAAAGTCCTAGTGTCAACCTGCCAGTAAAATCTCTGTGATTCCTTGGTCCCAGATTTTTTTTTTTGTGGTACTAGATGAGCTATCTCCCTGGCCCCAGGTTAAAGTACCCCCCTATATGGCTGCACTCCCTAGTCTGTTCTTTTCTCCCTATCAGCACACAAAAGTACCCTGTGTTGTTCTGCTAGAAGGTAAGCTCCATGAAGACAATAATTTTTGTTTGGTTTGTAGATTGCTCAATCTCCAATGCCTACATATATGAGAAACAAGAAATATGTGATAAACAGACAAAGTCTACTTCTCTACAATGCTAAGGATTGAGCCCAGAGCCCTGCACATGTCAGGCAAGAACTTTATTCTACTACTATGGAGCTCATTCCAGCCTTTATCTTTGTTCTTATTTCTTGGCAGAGTTCCTTACTACTGCCACTGTAGCATAAGGGATACTCAGGATGAAAGAAGATATCTTTCTTATCAATATTTCTCTTCAGTTCAGATTTTTCTTCCCATTCATAATTTTCTTGTGGGAATTTGCTACCTAGCTCAGTCAAGTGTTTCATACAACAACATCCTATAAAACTAAGGAAGACAACACTATGTATTACAACAAATACTATGAAATTCATATTGCTTTAAGTGGAATTCTGTATCATTTGTAATTTTTTGCTTAAATTCTATTTTTTACCCTCTTTAAAAATAAATAAACAAGTAAATTAACTAAAATACAACTAAAAAGCCAACAGAAAGTGTAGAAGAGAACAATTAGAGTCTATATATTGTACTGGCAAATAATCTGAAGCTCCTTAATATATACATCATGGATTTTTAAGGCTAATGTAATATACATATTTGGCATTTGGCATTTGGCATTTGGCATTTGGTTACAGGACCTACAGGGCCTACAGAGTCTGACTACACAGATCGAACTACTCATAGTGACTCCAGTTTTTTAGCTTCCCAAGTGCTGGGATTATATGCATGTGCCACCACAGCCAGACTCAATCACTATCTCTATGCCCCTGGGGGTGAGGCCACCACAGGATGCTGGGGTTGTTATTTATGTTTTAAGACAGGGTCCTGCTATATTTCTCAGACAAGCCTCAAACTCAAGCAATTCTGCCTCAGCTACGAGAGTACCTGGGGCTATTAGCATGTTCCACTATGCTTGGTTTAGCATTCTTCTGTCTATAAAAATCCCTTAATTTTACAATGCCAAATAGGAGAAAGACAAGAACTATCTGATATAAATAAACAAAAGCTCTTTGGGAGAGCTAGGTGTGGTGGCACATGCCTGCAGTCTCAGCACGTGGGAGGCTGAGGCTGGAAAATCACTGCAAGTTTGAGACCAGCCTGTGCTACAAAGTGAGCTCAAGGCCAACTTCTACTGCATTGTGAGACCTTGTCTCAAACTGACCAATAAAACCCCTTTGGGGCTTCTCAGTGAATTTTGGAACACAAAGAGCAAACAATGTGAGACTATTTCCATATCTTAATCAGAAGTGCAGATCCTGAACTAATCCAACCACATAATTCTCCCCCTTCCCATACCTTTAAAATTGCACTAACTCTACCCCCTCCACAATCTCTAGCCAACCCTGGGCAATAATTCACCTGTACTTTATCTTCAATATTTTTTCATTTTGAGACCATTATCAAGTACCACTCTCTGATAAAGTAATTCATTTCTAAAGTCATATAGTTCACAACTTCAGAATCTTATTTATTACTTGATCTTGGACACCAAGGGTCAAGACCCTTTAAAATTTGGTGAGCTAAATACTACAATCTTCAGATCAGTAAATAAAATAACTCATTAATTGAATACTCTGAAAGTAATGGCTAATACATATGTACAGAAGTGTAAAAAATACACGTACTTTTTTTCGTCAGTGATATGAGACACTTACAGATACGTATTCAGGAATAGAAAGTTGATCTTCAGGAAAAGTTTTTAGTTTCATATATTGGTCTTCTGTCAATTCAAAATCACGCAGGTTTCGCCGAACATCTCCAGCTTTCTCTCTTAGCTGATGATTTGTCTCTTCTAGTTGTTTCTGTCTCAATAAAATAGTTTCCATTTCTTGTTTCATTAGTTCTTGGTATTTTCTACATTAGGAGAGAATCCACAGAAATGTTAAAGAATCTTTGAAATTTAACTTTCTCAGTGTTCTCTGCAGTATTAAAGAACTGGGAAATACAAAGTCCAGCAGTACTCTTGGATCCAGCAAATGCTTATTTACTTAATCAATTAAACATGAAATAACAATTCCATACTAATCAGTCAGTCCGTAGTCACATAAATTATTAGTTGGTATTTTAAAATAACAATTTAAAAAATCAAATTACAGAAGTATAAATTTGTTCTGCTTAAGTTCTAAGTCTCACAATCCGCTCTGGACCCTACTTATTTAAAGTAATTTTCAAGCCGGGCGTGGTGGTGCACACCTGTAATCCCAGCACTCAGGAGGCTGAGGCAGGAGGATCGGTGTGAGTTCGAGGCCAGCCTGGGCTACAAAAGTGAGCTCAAGGGGCCCAGTGGGATGGCTCAGTGGTCTAAAGCGCCTGCTTGGGAAAGCTTGGGCGGCTTCAGGGACCGCAGTTCGATCCCCGGCACCACATGCTGTGCCAGCCCTGCCCTTGGGCGGGCTGAGCCGGCCATAAAAATTAGTGACTAAACACACAAAGGTTCTGAAACAAGAAAAAAAAAAAAAAAAAAAAAAAAAAAAAAAAAAAAAAAAAAAAAAAAAAAAAAAAAAAAAAAAAAAAAAAAAAAAAAAAAAAAAAAAAAAAAAAAAAGTGAGCTCAAGGTCAGCCTAAACTGCATAGTGAGACCCTGTCTCAAAAAGACAATAAATAAATAAATAAATAAATAAATAAATAAATAAATAAATAAATAAAATAAAAAATAAAGTAATTTTCATTTCTCTTTTATTCAGTACTTCAAGTAATCTGTTAAGCAATACAGTAACATTTAACCACCATAAAGTATTCACTCAATTGCTAGGGTTTTATCTGCAGTCATCATTCTCAAAGAATATTAGTAGACACTGTTATGTTACTTGCCTAACCAGAGTAACCAGAGATCTTTTTTTTTTGGTCTTTTTGAGACAGAGTCTCTCCCTGTGCAGTTCAGGATGGCCTTGAGCTCACTTTGTAGCCCAGGCTGGTCTCAAACTTGCACTGATCCTCCTGCCTCAGCCTCCTGAGTGCTGGGATTATAGGCGTGCGCCACCACGCCCAGCTAACCAGAGATCTTAAGCAAGGAAAAATCTGATTTTTTTCTCCTTTGTACTACTATTACTTCTATCAACAAACATTATTTCTTCTATTTTATTTTATTTTTTTAAATTATCCTTGAGAAGGGGATATTTATTTATTTTTGTCTTTTTGAGACAGAGTCTCGTTATGTAGTTCAGGCTGGCCTTGAGCTTACTTTTGTAGCCCAGGCTGGTCTCTAACTCACACTGATCTTCCTGCCTCAGCTTCCCAAGTGCTGGGATTACAGTATGCGCCACCACACCTAGCTCTTCTATTTTAAAAACACAACTGGACCCCATTTCACTTTCTCCCTGATTTCTTTATGGAGAACTGTTCAAAATGGGTCTTCCATTTCTTTCTTCTTAATCCCATGTCCATCAAGTGGTTGCCCTTACTCCATAGATCTCAGAATGTCAGTGATACCCATATTATTAATGGTTCTTAGTTCTTTTATGCTGATGATCTAAGGATAGCACTTCATGTGTGTAGGATAGGGGATCAAATTCAAAGTCTATGCATACTAAGTAAGAACTCTACTAAGTTCAACCTTCCTTCCTTGATAATTGTTTTAAAAATCTTATCTCCAAGTAACCACACTTGCTGTATGTTCTCCTGTTTTCACTACAGAATTTCATTCTTCTTAATGGTGTGTACATGGGCCTCTTTTCTGACTACACTCACTTCCTTAGGGAATACACTCAGTAATGACTGTCAGATTTATACATTTAGAACATAACTTTCACACATGCCCATGTGGAATGTTTTTGGTTCTTTGAGATAGAGTCTTACTCTGTAGTCCTGGCTGGCCTCAAATTCTTGGTGATCCTCCTGCCTTATCACTCCTGAGTGCTAGGGTTTCAGGCATGCACCACCACACCAGGCCCATGTGGAGCTTTACCTAGATAACTCTAATGTAACATGTATTACTCTTCATTCACAAACTCTCACTTGGATTTTCTCCACTGTAGTTGGTAACAACTCCATCTTTTATATGTTAGTGCAATCCTCAGTTCTTTTTTTCTTAAAACCCATATCTAATCCATTGGGACATCCTAATACTTTGCCCTCAAAATATGTTCACGGTCCAACTACTTTTTATCATCATTTACTATTAATAGCAATGCTGCAGTAATCAACTAAAGTCCTACTCAGCATTGTTCACTAGGTCTAGCAAAGTATTTTCCCAATAGTAACAGTATCACCTGAGAATCTGGCAGACATGCAAATCCGAGGGAAGTCTTCCAAGGTACTTGCTAAAATCCGAGATCCATAAAATGTCCTAGCTAGATTGGTGAGATGAGCTTTAGGAGGCTTAGATTCAATAGCCTCCAACATCACAAGCTTCATTGGTGGCACACTGCAATTGCAAAACCTTTGACTGTGTATGTATCTGCTTCCTCTTAGTCCAAAGAGAAGTATAATCTTTCCTTCTTTTTTTCTTTCTTTCTTTTTTCTATGCAACATCAATAGGGAGGCGGGTCATGCCCACACACTGCACTCTATAGAATGATTGTGAGGACAATATGCAATATGTCAACTTTCAAAGAAAAGAAGGGGGAAAAGTAAAAAAAAAAA
>PVJA010010473.1:0-50500 GCA_004027025.1 Myocastor coypus
AAAAAAAAAAAAAAAAAAAAAAAAAAAAAAAAAAAAAAAAAAAAAAAAAAAAAAAAAAAAAAAAAAAAAAAAAAAAAAAAAAAAAAAAAAAAAAAAAAAAAAAAAAAAAAAAAAAAAAAAAAAAAAAAAAAAAAAAAAAAAAAAAAAAAAAAAAAAAAAAAAAAAAAAAAAAAAAAAAAAAAAAAAAAAAAAAACACCCGAGGACCAATGGAATAGATTAGAAGATGGAGAAGCAAATGCAAACCCACTCAGCCACATTATTTTTGACAAAGGGGCCAAACATGTTTACTGGAAGAAAGATAACCTCTTTAACACATGGTGCTGGAAAAACTGGCTCTCTACATGTTGAAAACCAAAACTTGACCCAAGTCTATCACCACACACTAAAGTAAAGTAAGAATGGATTAAATATTAAAAGAGAAACACTAAATCTCCTGGAAGAGAAAGTGGGAGAAAATCTTGAAGACATCAGGGTAGGCAAAGAGTTCATGGACAAAAATCAAAATGTATGTTTAACAGCTGAAAGAATCAACAACAACTGGGACCTCCTCTGATTAAGAAGTTCTTGCACATCAAAAGAAATTACCAACAGAGTGAAAAGACAACACACAAATTTTCAAAAAAAATTTAACTAATAAGTATTCAGACAATGTTCTTCTATCTAGACTTTATTTTTTTTTTTTTTTTGTCTTTTTGAGGCAGGGTCTCGCTATGCAGTTCAGGCTGGCCTTGAGCTCACTTTTGTAGCCCAGGCTGGTCTTGAACTTGCACTGATCCTCCTGCCTCAGCCTCCCGAGTGCTGGGATTACAGGCGTGCGCCACCACGCCCGGCTCCTCTATCTAGACTTTATAAAGAACCAAAAACCATTAGGGTCCCTAAATTCAAAGACCCAATCCAGAAATGGGCATCTGACATGAACACACACTTCTCAGAGAAACAAATTGTACAAGCATATAAATGCATGAAGAAATGCTCCACATTGCTATCCATTCGTGAAATGCAAATTAAAACAACACTCAGATACCATCTCACCCCAGAAAGAATGGCTATCATAAAGAAATCAGCCAACAACAAATGTTGGAGAGGCTGTGGGAAAAAGGAACCCTTCTCCACTGCTGGTGAGTATGCAGATTGGTGCAACCATTATGGAAAGTGGTCTGGAGACTCCTTTAAAAACTAAAACTGGAAGCCAGGCATGTGGCTCATGCCTGTAATCCCAGCACTTGGCAGGCTGAGGCAGGAGGATCAGTGCAAGTTCAAGACCAGCCTGGGCTACAAAAGTGAGCTCAAGGCCAGACTCAACTGCATAGCGAGACCCTGTCTCAAAAAGACAAAAATAAATAAATAAATAAATAAATAAATAAATAAATAAATAAATAAATAAATAAAAATTAAAACTAGACCTGGAAATTGCATTCAATCCAGCTATCCCCCTACTGGGAATTTTCCCAGAAAAACTGAAAACATCATACCATAGTGGTATCTGTGCACCTATGATTATAGCAGCCCAATTTGTAATAGCCAAATCTTGGAAACAATCAAAATGCCCATCGTTTTAAGAATGGTTGAAAAAGATGTGTATCTTTATTCAATGTAACATTACTCAGCTATAAAGCATGATAAACTGGAAGACTTTGTATATAAATGGAGGTGTATTGAACATATACTCATAAGTGAAATGAACCAGACCTACATGTGTAAATATCATATAGTCTCACTAGTGTAAGAACTCTAAAGAAGAAATAAAATTGAAAGGACATAACACAGCTGAATGTAAATCAAAGACATGGATTAAACAACGAAATGACTGGAAGCAGGAAAGAGAGGAAACAGCACGAGCAAAACCATGGACATATGTACACAGGATGAATCAGATATTGGTCCTAAGAACCTTCAAAAGGCTTTTCACATTGATGATAGCAACGTGCAACACTAAAACTATGCTTGAAATGCCTGTCATTCTGGTCTTTTAGATGTGTACTGCTTGTAATATAAACTCAGTTACTGCCATACTCTTTCTCAAGGAAATGATTGGCTAACAAAAAACAAAAAAGGGTTATTGACTGAGAGTAAGAGATTAGGCAAAATGCCATAGGCTTGACAGGCTATAATTTTTTACATCGTTGCATTTCTAAATGTCTGCGTAAAAAATGTGTGACTGCTTTTGTCACCTTCTATAGAGATTTAGTAGAATATCAATGATTGATGGAAAATACCAATTTGTAGCTAAGTCTAAGATATTTGAAATTTAGAAAGACGGTGATGTTAAGATCAATTACTTATGTTATAGAGTAATAGTACCACAAAGCTTCTCTGCTGGAGGGTTGAGAATGTAAGTTAATAGACCAAAAATTGGAGGAAAAGAAGGGCTATGAGGACAGACAACATTTTGGCCGTAGCCCCTCAAGGTCAGTGAGGACTCAGGATATAAGAGAACCTGTGGTGTAACATCCTATAACTCAGTGGTGTCCCAAATTTTCTGGTCAAGGAGATTATGGAAACTCAGAGGAAAGGGATAAATGAAGTATAGTGTCTCTAAGGAGAGTTACCTAGAGAAGAAAAATTCTCTCAGGCTTTCACAGAAAGCAAGCTTGTCAAGCAATGGCCATGACTTGTCCTGATGGCTGATACTGACAACAGTTCTACAAAGCATTGTACATGGTTCCAAAGTTAATCCTGAGGGGATTTGACTTTGAAGATACAAAAGATGAATGTTTTGTTATAGAAGTGTTGCTTTAACTTGCCCTTGATCACTCAGCAGAAAAGCTTAATTATGAGGCATAAAACGCAGAGCTACATTAGTATGATGAGCTGTAACAGGCTTAAATCAACACCCTCCAACATTGCCAGTTTCACTGGTAACCCAATGTAATTATGGAACATTGCACTATGTATACAACTATTTCCTCTCAGTTTAAAGAGAAGAAATTTTTTCTTTTTTCTTTTCTTACCAATATTGATTAGAAAATTTAGCATGTGTATATCCTGTGCTCTGTATAACTACTATGAGGACAACGATATGCAATGTGTCAATTATTGTGAATGTACTACTAACGTGTTTTGAAACTATCATATTGTTATTTCTTATTAAAATAATAATAAAAATTCATAAAATAAAAAAATAGATAAATAAATAAATAAATAACGATACATATTCCTGTTTCACCAATTAGGAAACTGGGGCCCAGAGAGGCTAACTAACTACTTTGTCTAAATCACTTAAGAGTAAATGGAAAAATTTAAATTTGAACCTAGATAGTCTGAGTTGAAACCCAACCCCGTCACTCATCAGCTTATTTAAATCTCTTAAGAAGCCTTCCTATGCTTTACAACTGAGAATGGGAGAGAGCTATAGACAAATAGCATCCAGGTTACAGCCAGAAGTCAAAGCTGCCATTTGTTTCCATGTCCATATTACCTGTACTGCTACACATGAGATAAAGTACAAAAAGGGCCACCAGTGGCCAGGCATGGTGCTGCACACCCATAATCCCATCATTCCGGGAGGCTGAGGCAGGATGATTGGAAGTTGAAGCCAAGACTGGGCAATTTAGAGACTTAGAGAGATCTTGTCTCAAAATGACACGTTAAAGAAAGCTAGTGGGCCTATAGCTCAGGGTGAAGGCCTTGAGTTCACCATTCTCTGCCTCATTCTGTTATCTATACTCTTCAGAATGTCACTTTACAGTGCTTTCCATCAAGAGGCAGGATCAATTTCTAATCTGGACTAGCTTTGCAACTTGCTTTGGCCAATTTGATTTCTGAAACTGTCACCCTGACAGTTCCAAGCCTTGGATTCATGAAACTTTGAGGCATCTTCTTAAATCATTACAGCCCTGCCTGACTGCCATACAAATCACCTCAGATTATTCTGATGGTGATGAGAGACCAAGTGGAAGGAAAAATACTCATCCCAGTTGAGGTCAACCTAGACAAGCACATATCCAGCCTTCCTTGGGACTGAACACAGACATGGACGGCTGAGGCCAAAAGAACCTTCTAGTTGAATCCAGACTAAAGTTCTGGCTTGTAGAGGTAGCATAAATAAATGGCGATAGGTAGCTTGTTATACAGAAAAGATGAAGAAGAAGAAGAAGAAGAAGAAGAAGAAGAAGAAGAAGAAGAAGAAGAAGAAGAAGAAGAAGAAGAAGAAGAAGAAGAAGAAGAAGAAGAAGAAGAAGAAGAAGAAGAAGAAGAAGAAGAAAGAAGAAGAAGAAGAGGAAGAAAAAAAAAAAAGTTCACTAACACTATACATAATAATTGAAATGCAACATATGGCCAAATGATAAAGTCATTGTATTAAGCAGTCAAGAGTGCCACCAGAGCCATCTGGCACAAAACAAGAGGACAAAGCCGCAGGCAAGAGAAGGAAAATCATGCCACAAAGCCACTGCCCTTTATTTCATAAGAAAACTGAAGGGTCACCCTCAGGGCAGAGCCTGTGGACATTCTTTTTAAACTCTTGTTCTTTCAGGATGACTTTGATTTTCAAAAACAAAAGCAACTCCTAGCCAATCTTAGGGAATGAAGTGATAAATGTTCTTTTGTTTAAAAAAAAAAAAGCATAGCGTGGCAGCGCAAGCCTGTAATCCCAGCACTCGGGAGGCTGAGGCAGGAGGATTGATGCGAGTTCGAGACCAGCCTGGGCTACAAAAGTGAGCTCAGGATCAGCCTCAACTGCATAGCGAGACCCTGTCTCAAAAAGACAAAAATAAATAAATAAATAAATAAAAATAAAAATAAAATAAAACAAAATTAAAAATAAAAATAAAGCATGATTATAATGTATAATAAGGTTTTTCTTGCAGGGCTTACAAACTAAATCTGATATCAATTCCAAGAGTCTCTATGGGAAGTGTTTTTTAACAGACAATTTAACAATTTTAAAACGATTTTAAATTTTAATTTTTTTATTTTGAAGAGAAAAAAACTGAAATTTCAAAACAAGATAATAGGAGGGCAATAATGGTTAATGCAGTGCATTGCTATCTTTAACTTAATTTCTTAGATTCACACTAGGGAGACAATATGATGTATATACCTGTGTATCTGGTTTATTTCACTTACGAGTATGATGTTGAGTTGCATCCATTTACCTATAAAAGTTTCCAGTTTATCCTTTATGGCTGAGTGGCACTCCACTGTATAAAAATATCACATCTTTTTCATTCATTCCTTAGTAATGGACATTTGGATTGTTTCCAAGATCTAGCTATTACAAATTGTGCTGCTAGAAACATGAGTACACATATACCACTGTGGTATGATGTTCTTCTGAGAAGATACCCAGAAGGGCAATAGCTGGGTCAAATGTGACCTCCAATCCTAGTTTTTTTAGGAATCTCCACAATGATCCACAGTATTTGCACCACTCTGCACTCCCACTAACAGTGGAGAAGGGTTGCTTTTTCTCCACAAGCTTCTCCAGCATGTTATTCATTTATTTCTTGATTATAGCCATTCTTTCTGAAGTGAAATGGAATCTCAGTGTTATTTTAATTTGCATTACTCAAATGACCAGTGACGGAAAACATTTTTTCATATATTTATTTGCTGTTTTTCTTTCTTCATTTGAGAAGTGTTTATTCATATCAGATGCCCATTTTGGGGGGCCAGGGAAATAGCCCAGCAGCATAGTGCCTACCTGACAAACACAAGGTCTCAAGTTCAATTCCTGGTGCAAAAGAGAGAAGAGAGAGAGAGAGAGAGAGAGAGAGAGAGAGAGAGAGAGAGAGAGAGAGAGAGAAATCTGATGATCTGATGCCCATTTTTGAATTGGATCTTTAAATTTGGGAGGTCTAATTTTTTTTGAGTTCTTTATGTACTCTCAATAGTAATCCTTTGTCTGAAGAACAGTTGGAAAACATTTTTTTTTTTCCAAATTGTGGGTTGTCTCTGTTGGTGGTTTCTTTTGCTATGCAAAAGCCTTATAATAAGATGAGATCACAGTTCTTGATTTTCTTGTGATAGTTGCTGTGTGATCAGGGGTTTTATTCATAATGTTGTTGCCTACATCAATAACTTCAAGGGTTTGACTTATTCTATCTTCTAGTGGATTTAATGTTTCTGTTTTAATATTTAGATCATGGATCTATTTTGAATTTAGTTTAGTGCATGGTGAAAGACATAGGTCCAATTTTAATCTTTAGGCTGTACAGAGCCAGTTTTTCCAGCATCATTTATTAAAGAAGCTATCTTTCTTCTATGAATATGTTTGGCACTGTCTTAGTCACTATTCTGTTGTTGCTGGGACAAACACCCGACACACAAGGTTAGAGGAGGAAAGGTTTATTTAGCTCACAGTTCCTGGAGGTTTCAAGATGCTGCACCCACTTTATAGGGACTGGAAGAGAGACTGGGGCACTGCTGTATCCAGGGTGTTCTGCTCCATGCCCCCGAGAAACCACTGCCTGGTGGGAGGGGGGCTCTGACAGAACGTGCTGTCAATTTAGCCATTAGCACCTCTCTTAGCCACACCCCCTCAAACCCTGCATCTCAAGCCACGCACTGGACAGCCCCACCCCTCGGGCCCCACTTGACAGCCTCATGATTTACATGAGGCTTCGGGGAAACAACTAGATACAAACCACAACATTCTGTCCCTGGACCCACAGAGCCTCATGCACATCCCTTTCTGCAAAAGGCATTTTAGTCCATCTCTAAGAGTTGCCAAAGTCCCAACAGTTTCAGCATTGCTGAAAAGTCCAAGTCCCAAGTTTCCTCCAGGAAAACTCTCAACTGTGAGCTCCTACACAAATGAAAAATCACACTGAACATTCAAAGGCAGAGGATAAACATTGCCCTTCCAAAAGGTATACACAGGAGGTAATCAAACCACTGGGGCCAGAACAAGCCCAAACTCCAGCAGGGCAACATTAAGTCCTATAGTTCCATGTGGAGTAACCAAACCAATCTGTGGCACAACATGAGCTCCTTGTGGCTCCATCCCTACAGCACTCTTGGTGGTAGCTCCCATGGCTTCTCTCTTGGGCCAGCTATGCTTCCTTTGTGCAGTTTTCCTTTGATGATCCATGTTCCTGGCTTTTCCAAATTTCTGGGGTTTCCACAGAGTAGGCTTCTCATTCTCTGCTTCACACATTGCCCTCCCTGGGCACACTGCCTGGCCTCCCAGGCCTTCTTCTGAAATTGAGGTGGAAGCCTTTTTAACCTCAGAATTCCTGCATTCTGCATGCACCTAAAACCAGTGCCATGTGGATGATGCCAAGGTCTGCTGCCAGCTGGAGCAGTAGCTAGGCTTCCTTCTCTCTTAGCTGTAGGGGTCGAGTGCCTGGATTTCTGAACACTCTGACCCTGACTCCAAGAAGGAAATTCTTTATGCTGGCGCCATTCTGTGGCACGCTGTGGTTGCCGCTTCCATTCTGGAATCTGGTGTGACCGCTGCCTCCATTCTGGAACATAAAGCTCTGCAGCTTTCTCCTCAAGGTAAAGGCCTTCACCCTTGCTATTGAGAGGCTGTGAAGGGCAAGAAACTACCATCTCCTGTGATGCCCTCAGCACATCTTTGCTACTCCCCTGTTCCTCCTGGGCAATGGAAATCCCAGCTCCATCTTTACAGTCCACAGCCTTCCTGATACTTTCTTTCTGGCCAAGCCCACATTTCAAACCATTCTGCTGGGCTCTGTGCTCTTCATTTTCAATATATATTTGACCAAGAGCCCCCAGCATTAACCATGCCACTGCCCCAGTATTCAACTGCTTTGAAATTTCCTTTGAAAGATTAGTTAGTCCTCCATGTTTAATCTCAGTCTCAGGCTAGGTCTCTGGACATGGGCAAAATTCTACCAACCTTTCTTTTTTTTTTTTTTTTTTTTTGTGGGACCAGGGTTCGAACTCACGACCTTGCACTTGCCCAGCAGGCACTTGTGCCTCGGAGCTATCTCTCCAGCCCCTCTACCAACCTTTCTGCCAAGTCAAAACACAAATGATCTGGAGTCCAACAAGCAATGGAATCAGTCCTTCTTAGCAGAAACCTCCTAAGCCTGACCTTTATAGGCCGGCTCTCTAACAATCTTCTGGTCTGAGCTCTGACCAGAACCTCCCCTACTGAAATTCCAAAACTGTTCCAGTGCTTTAGTCATAGGCCACATTGCCAAACCTTTCCTATTTCTTCCCATAAGCCATTCCCAAAACCTTTTTATCCACATAGTGAGGTATAGCCACAGCAACAACCTCACTCTCCTGGTACCAAATTCTGTCTTAGTTACTATACTGCTGTTGCTGGGACAACACGGCTTAGGGGAGGAAAGGTTTATTTAGCTCACAGTTCCTGGAGGTTTCAAGATGCTGCCCCCACTTTATAGGGACTAGAGGAGGGGCTGGGGTGCTGTTGTGTACAGGATGATGTGCCACAAGACTCCCCAAAACCACCGCCCGGGGGTGGGGGGGAACCTCTGACAGCGCGAGCTGTCAATTTAACCATTAGAGCCTCTCTTGGCCACACTCCTCAAGCCCTGCCCCTCGAGCCTGCTCTTGACAGCCCCAAGATTTACATGAGGCTTTCGGGGGACAACTAGATACAAACCACAACAGGCACCTTTGTCAAGGATAAAGTGGCTACTGTGTCTGTAGTTGTTCCTGCATCTTCTAATTTGTTGCACTGATCTTCAGGTCCACTTTTATTTCACTTTGGTTGATTTTTGTCAGTACCACACTATTTTTTAATCCCAGTAGCTTGATAGAATTGCCTTTGCTATTCTAGATCTCTTCTGTTTCTAAATGAACTTTAGGATTGTTTTCTCTAGTTCTGTGGCATATGCTACTAGAATTTTGATAGGAATTGCATTAAATCTGTGTAACAGGTTTAGGAAGTATGGCAATTTTCACTATATTGGTTCTTCATAACCAAGGACAAGGGACAACTTTCCATTACTGGATATCTACTTCCATCTCCCTTTTTCTGAATACTGTAGTTTTTCAATGTAGAGGTCTTTTGCATTCTTCATTAAATTGACTCCTAGGTGTTTTTTTTTTGTTTTTTTTTTGATGCTGTTTTGAAAGGTGGTTTGTCTAATTTCTCTCTCAGTGAGTTTGTTATTCATGTACAAAAAGGCTGTTTATTTTTGGCTGTTGAATTTGTATCCATTAAACTTTTTTGAGACATGGTGTTGCTGTATGGTTAAGACTGACCTTGAACTGACTATGCAGCTCAGGCTGACCTTGAACTTTCAGTGATCCTCCTACCTCAGAGTTCCGGGATCTCTCCTGAGTTCTAGGATTATAGGCATAATCTATGACAATGTCTATGATTTGACACATTAAAAAATTATATATACTTAATGATATCATGTGATTTTTTTTTTTTTTTTTTTTTTTTTTTTTTTTTTTTTTTTTTTTTTTTTTTTTTTTTTTTTTTTTTTTTTTTTTTTTTTTTTGAGACAGGGTCTCGCTATGCAGTTGAGGCTGGCCTTGAGCTCACTTTTGTAGCCCAGGCTGTTCTCGAACTCGCACCAATCCTCCTGCCTCAGCCTCCCGAGTGCTGGGATTACAGGCGTGAGCCACCACGCCCGGCTTATCATGTGATTTTTGATATGTGTATATTTAATGTTCAAATTACTCACTGAAAAATATTTTCAGCACTACCAGCCTTATTACCATGAGATGTAATAGACATCACTGTCAGCCCTAGAGCTAGCCTTCCAGTTAAGACCTTGCTTTTCCTCTTAAGGGGTCATAGGAAGGGAGAGATGACCATAGTAAAGATGCTGAAGTGGTGCTGTTGCTGATTTTGAGCAGGGAAGAGGCCCACAGACCCAGGAATGCAGCTAGCACAGAGCAACTAAAAAAGGCAAAATAAGTAGATTCTCCTAAGAGCCTCCATAGGGAACACAGCCCTTTTGTCCAATTTTGACTACAAAACTAGGGATATTCTGTACACAGTAACACTAGGATTGTCCCACACAAGAAAAAAACTGTACTGTGGCTTAAGTATTTTCAAATATATCATGGGTGTTAGTGCCTGTCTTAGTTACTCTTCTCTTATTGCTGAGACAAATACCTGACACTCAAAATGAAGGAAGGAAAGGTTTCTTGAGCTCACAGTTACTGGAGGTTTCATTCCAAATTCAGCTGGCTCCAAAGCAGACTGGCACATGGCAGAGGGCAACCTTCCATGGTGGTGGGCAGAGAGCAAGAGCACACTGGGAGAGTTAGCAGCAACTCAAGTAGCTAACTTCTCTCTCTACCTTACATTGAAATGAAAATCACCTGTCCCAGGGGAGGGGCAGCACCCATTTCCACAATAATCAATTATGAATTCCAGAAGCGCCCCCATGACTGCATTAAGCTTTGGGGGGACACCTATACACAAACCACAACCAGTGTCTCAATTACTTTTCTCTCATTTCTGGGACAAAATACCTGATGCCCAAAATTAAGGAAGGAAAGGTTCATTTAGCTTACAGTTAGTGGAGGTTTTAGTTCATACTCAGCTGGTGCCAAGGAAGAGAGGCATATGGCAGAGGACAGCAGTTCATGATGGCAGAGAACAACAAAATAGCGAGAACAAAAAGGGAGAAGAAACAGCGCATCAGAGAGCAAGCCTCTCCTTTATTTTATTCAGTCTGTCCATCTCAGGAGACAAAAGCTCTCATACCCATAATCCCAACATTGGATCATGAATTAATCACAAACTCTAGAAGCCTGCTGCCCCTTCACTGGATGAGGCTTTGGGGGGACAACTAGACACAAACCATAACAGTTGTAAAGACACTTGTTTGTAACTGACCCTGGAATCTAACTCAGTTTAACGTATAAATCAATGTGCATGTTTTAAACACACATTGGTCCCCCCCACTAGGACAACATAATACATATGTTAAGAAAAAAAAAAAACCCTGCAATCTTTTATGCAGAACCTAAGAGTTTTTTCATCATTTCAGAAAATCCTATCACCAAAGACATACAGTTCCACTTATGGTATCTGAGAGGCAAGTATATGTGACTACTTAACTTGCCTTTTGTAGCTGTCATATGCATGGTGTGTCTCTCTATATATGCAAGTGACTGCTACATAGTATCTTCAAAGAGCATTTCAATGGAGCATTCAAAAAAGGAAATAACAACCACTGTTGAAGTCCTATTGTTTTGTCTAGTGAAATTCTGTATCATTTCTAATGATTTTTACTAGTGTTTTACTCTCTTTAAAAAGTAAAAAAAAATGTAAAAAGGGAAATATAACTAAAAGTGGTGGTGTGTAGCTATAATCTCAGCACTGTCCCAGAGGAGGAGGGTGAGGCAGAGGTATATTGCAAATTTGAGCCAAATCTGGGCAATTTAGTGACTTAAACCTTCTCTGGAAACTTAAAAAAAAAAGGCTGGGAATGGGAAGGACCTTGGGTTCAGTCCATGGTACTTCAAAGAAAAAAAGAGTATACATTATTTATATTATAAATTATTTTCAGGCTGGCAAGATAGCTCAGTGGACTAAGTGCCTGCTTAGGCAAGTACAGGAACCAGGGTTCAATCCCACCCTGGGGTTCTAGTAGAGTCTGCTATAAGATTAATGACCACTATACTTTTCAAAGTTATTGTATAGATATGTATGATAAATTATTATAAGAACGACTCCATATTGATCACACCTCCTTTGCCAGTGACTTTGTTACTTCTTCTAAGCAAGAAAAATTTGAATCTGTTTTTCACTGGCTCATGAGTTGCTTTGCAGAATATGGTAAAGGTGAAGTTGGTGTTCCAGAGTTTAGGCTTTGCACATCTGCCTTTGCCTGTCTTGAGTAGCTGTCCTGAACCTACCATGCTGCAAAAAAGCTGCTATGGCCTCTCAGGGGACAGGAGGACAAAAGAGAGAACAGAGATGCTCCAGCCAAGCCAGCACCAAGGCTCCAGGCACCCCCAACTCAGGCCAGTGTGGAACTTCTGGCGCAGCCTGGTGAGCAGCTAAGCATAGCCCCATAAGTGAGCGAATGGGGAGACCAACAGAACAGCACCTACTGGACTCCATAGAAAGGTGAAAAATAGAAACTTAAGCTGCAAAATCTTCACAAGGTAATCAGGTTATTATTGAAGCTTTTCATTTCTGGGTAGTAAAAAGGGATCAGTGAACACTATGATGAGGAAGCCCTTGGTCCCAACAGGTTGAAGATCTGTGCTCTAAGGATTCCTACTGCCTTTCCCCGATACAAAACCAAAATCATTCTCTTCTTTGGCCTACATGATAGGCTATGACTGACCTGACCTTGCCAAACTCCCTCCCCTGCCTTTTGCTCATTCTGTTCCAGCCATACTAGCCTATCTTTGTCCCTGGAAAAAAGCCACTGAACTCAGCTATACTGGTCATTAAGTAAAATTTTAAAAAGTTTTAGGAGATTTTGATGCTGGAGTGGCACATAAAGGAGAGATGGGAGTGAGGTTTACTCAGTGTCAGACAAATGTATCAGTTCTGTTGTTATCTAGTTATAATTTGTTTCTGCCTAATTACAAAAATATTTAATGCTTATTTTAAACATTTCAAATGTTACCATAGGAGAGACATTGAGAGTATAGCTCAGTGGTATACTTGAGCTTGCCTAGCCATGCATGCATGCACATGCACATACACATACACACACACACCCTGAAACAATTATATATATATATGCAAAGGTCCCCAAACTTCTATCCCCCATGAACAACTTAAATGAGATATTTCATTTTCTGGGTATTAGATTAGATGATCTAAGTCTTTCACCTTTGGTTTGATCTACAATGCTGCACACATCAGCACCCACAGGAAATGTCTGCACAGTAAGTATTGTTGGTCCCCAGATACACTTCCACCAGCTATTTGTACAAAGCAATCATTTTCTATCCTTTATCTTTTACAAAGTAAATTTCTTCAACATATTATAAAACTGCTAACACCACTTAATTTCACTAAAACTAAAAAGTTCATTGACTTCATTTACATCATACTTTTAATAGTATAGAGATGTCACCCAGATCGCCTCTGTGATCTTTTCAACCATGATTGAAAGCAACCATATAGAAAAGGATTAAGTGCACTTGTTTTACTTGCTAAATTGTACCATGAAATGCACAGACTCCTTATATAATTTCAAAGCTGAGAAAATTCATGGGAATCATACTCTTAAAGTTTATTGTTCCAAATTACAGTTCCCTCCAAGACTTAAGCAATACCTGCTTATTAAATGGGTTGAATTTTATTAACATCTAATGAATATGTAGCTTAGGGTTCTTACTAAATTTACAATATTTAAAATGACATATATAAAAGGGCTAGATGATCAGTAGATACAAACATCAAAATAATCAATCTTGCATAGAACACTGGGGGTAGCCTGTGGTTACAAGCAGAGTCTGCCTGATTTCAGAGACAGTATTCACAATTTTTGGACCATGTACTATGTATGTACACTGCCTCACTCATGTGTGAAGCCACTTCTACAGGTACATCAGCATGTACCTGTGTACACAAACACAGACACATACATGACGCCATTATGGCTTAAGTATATCCCCCAAGGGTTCATAGATTGGGAGCTTGACCCTTGGTGCAGTGGTACTGTGAGATAGCATGGAACCTTTAGAGGCAGAACTTACTGGGAAATAATCGGGTCATTGATAGTATTTAGAAAGAACTAATGTAGTTCTCATGAGACCCTGGTTAGTTCTCATGAGCGGGTTATTATAAAAAGAACAAGATCAGCCCCTCCTCTCCTTACAGCTTTCCTTTCTCACTGTATGATCTCTCCCTCTCTTCTGTGCTCCCAGCAGAATGTCACCTGCTATATGATGAGGTTGTGAAGCTCCTTGCTGGTTCTGGTATCATGCATTTTAGACTTCCAGACACTAAAATGTGAGCTAAATAAACCGCTACTCTTTGTAAGTTACTCAGCCTCAGATGTGTCACTGTAGTAACAGAAAAAGGACTAAAACACACCAACCATGTGTGCAATTGCCTAAGGGCTGTGTGACACTGTAACTAGGTGTCACTCTCTCATTCTATTCTGTATTTTCCTTAGTCTTCCTTGGAGATTCACAGTGCTCACAGGGCAAACTACATAAAGGACTTGTTAACTTCTACTCCTCTTCTCCACAGCCTTCAGCTCCATCTTTCACAACAGAATCTGGCCTCTGCTTCTAGACTACCTGAACACATGGTTCAGGGATCAAACTTTTCAACCCTGGAGCCAGAACATTCAGTCTAAGCCTGGCTCTGCTACTCCTTTACTACATGTCAGACTTATGATTGTCCCCAATTCTATACGGCCTATATGGCCTCTAAGATGGTGACAATAGTGCCCAGCTGCAAGATCATTGGGAGGACTTAATGGTTTCCCACTTACAAAGTGCTTAGAACAATGTCTGATACAAAGCAAGGACTTTGAATGTGCTAGCAACTGCTGTTCCTGAAGTCCAGCCTCTTGTTCCACCCTCTGGCTCTTTTCAAGTGATCTGTACCTTGTTCACTTCTAGCTTTTGGGAAGCCACAGACCTGATCATTACCCGCCTCATTTTCCTGCCTGTATAGACCATAGATCCCAGGCACTGTAGGTCCAGTTCTGAAACTGTCTCTTGTGTGTAATAGCTATGGCAAACCGGCCAAAAGGCCATTGACTGCTCTCATAACCTGCTGTCTTCAAGCCATGTCCCAACTTTGAGGAACCATATTTGTTTCTTCATTCAAAAAAAACATTTATTGTCTCCCTATGGTTCCAGATACTTAGGATGCTACACTGTAGAACAAAACAGAAAATAATCAAAGCAAATATAAATACCTAGAAGTCAGCATTTTAAGGGCAAAATACAAATAAGCAATTCTTCTTGAATATCCAAAAATGTATGCTATTTTGAGATATAATTTGAATTGCCCCCTTTAAGCAGTGAGTTATATTATTACTTACAAGCCATTTGTGGCTGGGGAGAGAGCTAGGTGGTCTAAGTGCCTGCCTAGCAAACACAAGGCCCTGGATTTGATCCCTGGTACAATAACCATGCCAGCCCTGCACTGAGCCCCTCACTGAAACTGGGTGTGCTGGCATATGCCTGTAATCCCAATACTGGGGAGACTGAGACAAGAGAATCACTATGAGTCTGAGCTGCCTAGCAAGACCCTATACCAAATAAAGAAAGAAGAAAAAAAGCCATTTGGAGGCAAATTCATTTTCTGGTGACATATAAGAATGTTGCCTTGTGTGATTTGGGTTGGAGGCCCATTATCAGTCAGGTGGAACATCTCTTCCCAGTGACAGGATATGTGGAAAGAACTAAATTCTAAATTAAGAAAACGCAAATCCATTGGGCAGATCTAGACAACAGGAGCTCCACTGGGGTCTGATCATTGTTGAGATAGCAATAATGTGATTTTGAAGCTGGCAAAAATAACCCAGAAAAGACTATGTGATGCTGTGTATGTGTGTGTGTAAGGAATCATATTTAATTAATATCCTAAGTCAACTAACAAAGTTAACAGTGAGTCACCCACTTTGTATATTTGTGACATTCAAATAACTGAGCTTCTAGGGATAGCCTGAATGGAAGATGGTAGAGAGCCGATTTGTTCATACCAGTGACATTTTATTTTATTTTTTACAATAATTAATATGCTGTATATTGTTGTCTTCATTGCAGGTATTTGGAGTACAAGATGCAGACATGATTTCTTATCTAAACATCATTAGAACATATCTTTCTTTTCATTGCACAAAGAGAAATTAGCTATGTATATAGTCCAATAGTCTGTGATGGTAGTGGATTATCAGCTCATCTAGCAGCATTACTGGAAGCTATTGACTTGCACTTTTACAATTTAGCATATTAATATGGCTTTCCTTTTTATACCTCATGGTTAGACTTTTCTGCTGGATGGTTAAAGCAAGACCTATATTACAAAAAAAAAAAAAAAAAAGTAAGTTTTGTATCTGACAAGGTCAGTCAGGTCCTCTCAGGATTTACCCTGAAATCATATACTGCGGTTTGCAGAACTTTTGTCAGTGTCAGCCATCTGGATGATCATGGCCGTTGCTCGACCAATTTGCTCTCTGTAAAAGGCTGAGAGGATGTTTTCTCTGTAGGTGACTCTCCTTAGGAACACTATAGATCATCAATCAGTTTCCTCTGTGGCCCCATAATCTCATTAAACAGGAAATTTGGGACTCCACTGAGTGATAGGCCATTACAGTACAGGTTCTTTTATGTCCTGTGTTCTCACTGGCCTTGAAGGGCTAGGGCCAAAATATTGGCTATTCTTGTATCCTCTTTTTCTCTAATTATTTGGTCTGCCAACTTAAGTTGTTAACCCTCCAGAAGAGAAGCTTCATGATATTATTCCCTATAACATAGGCATTTGAGCTTAACATCACTATCTTTCTGAATATCAAATGGCTTAGACATAACATGAAACAGGTATTTTCCATCAACTGTTGATATTCTAAACTTTAAATCCCTATAGAATGTGAAAAACCCCACAACTGTGCATTGTTACACAGAGATTTAGGAACATAACCATTTACAAAATTGTAGTAGTACACTTCTATGGCCTTTTTTCCTTGCCTCATATTCTCTTTTATTACCTTTTTTCTTTCCTTCTTTTATCTTTAAACATTTACTTGAGAATATAACAATAATTGATATCACATTAGTAGTCTAATCAGAAAACCAGTGAGCATTTTGAAATCCTTCTCTTCCTCCCAATACCAGGAATAGCTCTGTCATACCTTTAATAATGCAGAAAACTGAGGTTCAGGTTACTTGAGCCACACACTGCTTTTAAAGTTTCTCAGTTTTTGCTAGTTTATGGTTTTTAAGAATCTCCTTTTCTGTCTTCCCTGGACCACCATAAAATTGAAATTTCACTGCTCTACTCAAGCACCCTGCCGCATTTGATGCTTGGACTGCTTTCATTTACTCTCAGCATGACTCATCCACAGGATGGCATTGCTGAGCAAGATGTGAGATAGCATGAGGATGCCTCATTAATCTCTAATACACATAGAAACCCCTTAGATTCTTTAAAAGCATATGATCACTGCCTGGGGACTGGAAACTGTGCCTAGTCCCCTCATTATAAAATCATTTATGGGAAAACATTAGATACATAACCTTCAATGTAAAATCTTACTGTTCCTTAAGCTGATTTTGGGCTCTCTGAAGTGATATAAGTTAGAATAGTAATGGCCAAATAAAAAATTAGAAGGCTGCATAATAAAATACAGCTGGTCCCAGGTCCAGAAATGAATTCCCAGAGTCAGACTGACTCGTGCCATTTCTTCTCATTCATTCTTGCTTCAGGAACAGATGGCAAGGAGAAAAACAAGTATGACTTTAGTTCATCATTGTCCTTCCCCTGTCACAGAAGGCTCCACTGGTGTTCTGTGGGATTCCTGACAGGGGCATGCCTCATCTTCTCTGTGTCCCCATAGTCTGGTTCTCGTGATCAGCACATAGTAGGGTGTAATGAGTTCTTATTGCATAAAACCTCAGTAATAAGCTGCTGGCAGATATTCTTCACATATTTGCAGATAATTATCCTGTGCTCACGCCTTTGCTTAATCATTATAGTCTATCCTTTGTTCAGTTTAGCACATTGAACATGCTTTGGTCAACATCACAATAAGAAAAATGTGATATAACTGCTGGGTGTGACCTGTGGGATGGTCTGGTTCCCCTCATTTGGCAGCAGAGATTCAAGTCAGGGAGACAAAACCACATGACAATTGCAGGGTCAAGCTAAAAGTTCTGCTCCCTGACCCCTTCATCTTCTCCCCATTTCACATATGCTCACATATGCAGGGGGGAAAGTTGGTTATGAAGAATGAACATGAATTAAGTAGTCAGAGGGAGCTGGGTGAGAAAATTAACAGTTGAAAAGAATTAGAAACAGTTTAGGTTTTATAACCAAACAGAAGCAGCAATCTGTCCTCCAGAAATGAAAAAGAAAATCAGTACTTCTAGGAGCTATTTAGGGGACCCAACCCCCATTTATTAAGAGGGAGAAGAGCCAAGCTCCAGAATCTTCAAAGCCTTCCAACACTCTCTGGCTGGATCTAGGACCCTCCTCAGTAGAAGGGAGTCGATGAAAATGAGGAGTCCATTAAAAAGTTATTCTAAAGGTGAAACAAGAGGATGCCTTGAGAGTACTTTGAGCAGGGCCAATGTACAGTGGGCAACTCAGCAGTGAGGCAATGCCTCTACAGTTGTGGCAACCATTGCAACAGCACACCACACTGCCATTTATTTTACCAGTTTTTTGTTTACTGAATAGTCTGATTCAGCAGTGTGCCTTCTCACATTAAGGGAAAACATGTGATCTGATTGTCTTTTCCATGCTAAAATAGGAAAGCCAAGTCTGTAACAGCAAATCAGGAAAAAGAGGGAACTGAGGCTCCCTATAATTGAATTGACCAGGCCTGTATGTCAAAATTAAACTTTTCTTACAGAGCAATTATTAAGAATGCCTTCGAGCTATGTCTTTAATGGTCTAGAGATGTGGGAGGGTCTCTGCCCCAACTCTATTCCCAAGAGTCATATATGATGGCTGAACTTTTTTTTTTTACTTTTTAGTTTTTGAATGTGGCAGAACCAGGGATCAAACCCAAGGACACGGTTTCACTCAGAAAAATCTCTTGCTGTTTTTAAAGTTTTGAGACAGGGTCTCATTAAGTCCTTAAATTGCCCAGGCTAGCCTCAAATCCACGATCCTCATGTCCTAGCCTCCTGAGCACCTGGAATCACAGGTGTGTACCACTGCACTAGGCTTAACATTTTAAGGAGGAAGCCGAAAACTGGATCCTGGGCTTTGGCTCTGCTGAGTGGGCAAGCTGGGATGAAAGTGTTTAGGAACAGAAAGGATCTACAGAGGCTGCATGAGGAGTGGGTGACTACAGAGGAGAAAAACACTTCTAATAAGGATTAATGAAGTACTGCTTGACACATGCAAACAAAGCCCTCTTTCCTACCACCCTGTGAAATTATTAATAAAATAAAATTACACTGTGAAATCACTGTAGAATATATGGGAGTTAGCTGGACCCAAGGGCTGAATCAGGATTCCAAGTTGCCAAGGAATAAGAATGAAGCCACTCAGGCCACAGGTACAACCAGCCTTGCCTGGGAAGCCCCTGTTGTACTGTAACTGTAATGGTACATAACACATGAATATTTAGAGAGATCTTTTTATGTGCAGGGTCTGCCTGAAGCATTTTGCATGTGCTTAGTAATCCCATGAGCAGCACTATCCTCATTTTATTTTACATATGTGCAAATGATAGTGATTTAAGAGCTGAAATAACTTGCCCTGGGCTGAGAAATCAGCTGGGATGGAAGAGGCCTTCAAAATGAGCCAACTTTGACTTTAGGGCCTTCCTTTTAACCAAAGCCTCAGTTATTAACTGACTGCATAATTAATATATGAAGAAGATTAGGCTGTGACCTTTGCCATTCACTACTTTTTGTAATCAATTAAATTTGTGAAGTAGATGGATGTCCTCCTCCTCTACCCTTCCCCCTCCAGGCTGCCCATCCAAGGATGGGCCCACTAGAATAGTCTTCCTAAAGATATGAACTAGGTTTTGGTCAAGGACACAATAACAGTGGTGCTTTGTTTTGTTTGATTATGTACTTATTTAACATTTATTGAGGACCAACTGTTTATTCACCATGTGGTAGGCAGTTGATAGAGTATACAGACCTCTGCAAGGATGTACAAAAATAAACTAGACAAAGAATATTTCCTCAAGGCACTTAAAACACTCAGGAAAACAGGCATGTATAAAATTAAATATATGTGGTTAAGAATATCTTAACTAAGGGTGTCTTAACTTCCATAAAATGCAGAACAGATGAATACTCTGAAATCTGAGAGATGAGATCAATTACTTTTAATTTGGACTTAACATGGAATTGGAAGCCTGAGAGAGGTGTCATGTAGCTGAGTTTGGAAAATTTAAGCAGAATTTAAATATTCAAAGAAAAGGAGTGCAAGGATTTTTCCTAAAGAAAGAAGAAACATATGCACAGAGACCATGAAGTAGGTGGTGGTATAAGGAACTTAAAGTAGTTCTTTGGGGCTGAAGGGTACTACCTGAAAAGAAGAATTGTGGATGGGGAAAAGAAAGAATGAAAAGAGGGAGGGGAAGACTGAAGAGGGCCTTGAAAGCCAAACTCAAAGCTCTTTGTTTCATAAGTGGATCTGTCATTGTCAAAGGGTGTTGTGGCCCAAGGATGTGCCCTCTATTCCTGGTACATAAGTGTTTGCTATGCTTTGGATGCTGAATGTCCCCTGAAGGCCCATGAACTAACAGCTTATTCTCCAGGGTTGTGCTATGAGAGGTGGTGGAAACTTGGGGAGAGTGGGTCAAGGCACTGCTTGAGAAAAACTGAGATTTACTTGAAAACAGGAAAACAGTCTTCTCAGTATATAGCCCTATTTCATGGGCTGAAGGGCAACAATATGGGTAATTTCATTATCTGTTAATGTTCATGGACCCCAAACACTGACATCAATTGGGCTTTGACCATAAGAATGGCTCTTTTTTTTAAGTGCTGGGGATGGAATCCAGGACACTGTACATGTTAAGCAAGCGTTCTGCCACTGAGCTACATCCCCAGCCCTGCTGGCAACTTTTTGTCACTTTGAATCATTTTATCTGGATTTGAATCCAAGCCCTGTCATTCATTTATCCTGAATCAATTTAAAGCCTTTGTGTCCCTGTTTTTATGTAAAATCCAGATAATGATAATAGGAGGAACTTTATAAGTCTCTTATGAGTGTGAACTGCAATACTGGATGTGAGCAGATGTTTGGCACAGGACAATTGCTGGGTCAATTGGAAACATTATTTTACTTTCTGTGTACATGTTGGGAAGTGTAATTCAAATGCTAGGTAGCAAAATTGCAGGGAACACATCTATCCAAAGTATCTGAGAACTGCTAGAGGGAGGGAACAGGTAAACAAAGCTGTATATAGACTCGGAAGACAGGTGGGACAGCAGTGTGGTAATAATGAGCAGTACTCACTGAGTAATCAGTGCATGCCACAATGTTCCCATGCTGGTGGTCTTCAGGACAGCAGGTATGAATAGCAGAGGCCAGAGGGGAGGATCAACACAAAGCCAAGTAAGAAGGTAAGAAGGTGAGCTTGAAGCACTGTGTACAATAAATAAGAGTGCAAGGCCCAAGAAATCTGGAAGATATCAAATTACACAGGGATGACAAGCAGAATGAAAAACCTCTCAGAGCCTGGGAGGCCAGAGAGATAATGGTGTGTGTGTGTGTGTGTGTGTGTGTGTGTGTGTCCAGATGCCACTGCTAGGCTTGGGTAAATGATCCAAACACAAGGCTTTCCATCCTGAAGGGGTCATTTTGAGAGTAACAACTTGAAAGTACTGAGATAATAAGCCATCATCTGATTAAAATGAAGTATTGAGGACTTCAAAAATAATGGACCTATCAAACAACCAACCTCAAAACACTTTTCTTGTTTTGCTCGGTGAAGTAGGCAGGCCATTCCAGGAAGTAGAACTGGGAAGATGAATGTCTCCAAATATTCTCTAGGAGAACCTAAAATGAAATCCCACTGTAGATCTCAAGCTGTCCAAGTTCATCTGGGAGGGGCATTTGGTGCTGAACTGAAAAAGAACCCATCCATTCAATCCCATGACCTTAAATGTGACATTTGGTTCCAAATTCCCAAGCTGGGGTGCAGTAATAAAGAAACTGAAAATGTTTCTCAGTGGTTAGGTGAGGGCAGGGCAGGCCCTCCACAAGGTGCACCACCTCATTACAGCTCTGGGGCAGTAATGGTAAGGATGCCAGAGGGCCAGAGAGGTTTATAAAGACTAACTGTAGTTGGAATTGAAAATAGAGAAGAGGGCTAGTAGTATCCTGGATAGTACTGCAGAACTACCGGGTGGTAGCAGCAGGTGGCAAGACCCTAAGCACGCCTTACAAGGTACAGAGCAAACTGCGAGTAAGGGCCAGGCACCAAAAAGGCCTGAGGAACCAGGGTGGGGACAGGATCTGCCTCAAAGGAGCGAACCATGGCATTTGCTTCTACTTGTTGCATTTGTTTATACCTTTCCTGCCCTCCTTTGTATTCCATGCTTATTGTTTTTATCTCTATTACATTTTAAGATAAATCAATGGAACTAAGAGGATGCTTTTCTGAAAAATAAAAACAACACTGTATTGAAAGCCTAGTGAATACGGTAAGATAAAGTAAGTGACTGAAAGGTTTTAGTTCTTTTATTTTTGGTGGGACCAGGGTTCAAACCTGCGACCTTGCACTTGCCAGGAAGGCACTTGTGCCACGGAGCTATCTCCCTGGCCTCAGCTAAAAGGTTATTTAAAAATTAGAAGAATGCAGTTTTATTTCTGTGGTCTCCCTGAAGCCTGTGTGATCACCCCACCCTGTGGTTTTGCAATGTTATAATCCCAAAATTATAAAAGATAAAGCCCCACTTCCTTACTTACATGTTTTTGGATCAACTGTTTCAGATTTAGGTTGAGGGCAGGGCATGTTTGAGGCGGTGGTGGAATGGGAAGCTAGGAAATAGTGCTTTGTGTTGAAGTCATGGGAAGCCACTTCCTCCAACAGTGAAACCTGGTAGCAAACCGAGAGTGAAGTCAATACATATTAGCAGTTTAAATAACTATTTTCTTTTGTAATTTCACAAGGGAATAAAATTCCACATTAGATTTAGGTTCAAGAGGCATATGGAACACAGATCTTTGTCTCCTTTTCCTCCTGACACATCTACCAATGACACTGAAGGAATAAACCTCAAGTAGAAAAAAATAGAGGAGGGCCATCTGTGGCTGAGAGATTGGACAACAAATCCAAAAGAAGCAGGGATGAAGCTTACGTTGATAAGTGGGAGGGGACATAGTAGCCACAGGTGGACATGGCTTGAGAGGACACAAGGGCATTTCCCTAACAGAATTCCAAAGGAGCTCAGCACTTAGAGTTGCCAGGCATCACAGAAGACAAGAGAAAAAACAACATACAGCAGAGTTGCCACAAAATCTGGATGGGCTCCACTGGCCTGCAGCCCACATTCCTTTGCCTCTCAGGACTCATGAAGCTACCTTCATGCCAGCCTTTTACATCCAGTTCCCCTCTGCCCCACTCACACAAAAGAAAGCGACAGACAGCCTGAGAGGAAGCAGAATTACGCAGGGTACATGCTGGTGGCCCAGACAGAAAAATCCAAAACAACTTGGAGGACCTCTGTTCAGCCATTATGGTTTATGTCTAGATGTCCCCCGAAAGCCTCACGCAGTGACAGGTGGGGCTTTTGAGAGGTGGTTAGATCTAGAGTGTGTGACACTGGGACTGACTCAGGGTGCAATATTTGGATTAACGGTGCTAGGATTAAGGGTATGAGTGCCCTAGAGGTGGGTAGCCTGGATATAATGTAAGAGACAGAAAGAGGCTGTGTGCTGTTGTTTGCTTGCTGCTTGCTGCTTTTGTTGTCTTCAGCCTGCCATGAACTGTTTATCCTCTATGATGCCCCTCTGCCATGCCACTCTACCTTGGAGCCAGCCAATGATGAACTGAAGCCTCTACAAACTGGGCTGAAATAAACCTTTCCTCCTTTAAATTTGGCTGTCATGTGTTCTGTCTCAGCAATGAGAAAAACAACTAGCACAGCTCCCAAATCCTTACTCTGCCTTCTCACCCTGAAGAAAACCATCTAGCACTTCCCATAACAAATTGCTTAGGGTTTTCTTCTTTATTATTTGTAAAAGATAGCTATCCAGGAAACTTATATGTATACTGGTAGAAAAAAAAACACCAGCTGTGTTGGTTAATCTTCAAAGTTATTTTGTCTGGATTAATGTATGCAGAGATATCTGGTAAAACAGAATTTCTAGTAGGGTATGGTAGAATAGACCTATAATTCCAGAGTTTCAGAGGCTGAAACACGAAGATGGTTGTGAGTTTCAAGCCAACCTAGACTACATAGTGAATTTAAGGCCAGACTGGAGTGTGTAGCAAGATCTTATCTTAAAATAAAAGCAAAAGAAGTCAGCATTTTTTAGGTGTGTCCATGAGAATATTTTAAGAGATCAGCTGGTGAGCTTCTGTACTGAGTGGGACAGATTTGCCCCAGCATGGACAGACATCATCCAGTTGACTGGGGGCCTAAGGAGAACCAAGAGGCAGGTGAAAGCCCAATTCTCTCTAATGGAGACAAGATGCCCTATTTCATCTGCCTCATGGAAGAATTCCATGTTCTATAGCTTCTGGACTGTGGATTTGCATCAGCTCAAGTGCAAGGCCAGATCTCAGGCCTGTAGCCTTGGTCTGAGATTTATAATATCTGCATCCTTGTTTCTCAGGCCTCTGGACTTAGACTAAGCTATACTACTGGCTATCCTTTAGCTTGCAGATGGCCTATGGTGGAACTCCTCAGGTTTCATACTTGTGTGTGAGCCAATTCCCTTCATTGGATCCCTGTCATCTGTCTGTCTGTCTGTCTGTCTGTCTGTCTGTCTGTCTGATCTATCTATCTCTCTATCTATCTATCTATCTATCTATCTATCTATCTATCTATCTATCTATCTTTACCTCCTATCGATTCTGTCTCTCGGGAGAAGCTTCAGATATCAGCTATACAGAAAAATCCACTCAGACTCCCATTTTACTTTTTTTTTTTTTTTTTTTTTTTTTTTTTTTTTTTTTTTTTTTTTTTTTTTTTTTTTTTTTTTTTTTTTTTTTTTTGTATTTTAGGAAAGGGTCTACAGGATGTTCAGGGTCTCACTACTAGATGGGACTTGTAGCGATTCACCTGCTTACAGCTTCCCAAGAGCTGGGATTACAGGTACATATGACCATGCCCAGTCTCAACTGAACCCCCGGCCCCTGTGCCTGCTTGCAGGTGCTTTGATCTGCTAGGCTATTTGGCCAGCCCTTCCCACTTTAAATTTTAAATAAATAATCAAAGCCCTACACGCAAGTCAAGAAAATCAGCAATATAAAAGACAAACATTAAGAGCCATAAACAGAGCAAGTGACCCTGGCATAATAACAAATAATTCAGGAAAGAGAAATCTAATTAGTATCTACAGAAAATTTTGAGAGAATTGTATTGATACACCAAAACCAGGATGCTGGCCATTGTGTCCTTTCCTGCACAGGAGTCACCCTCACACTGTAGGGTATACTCCTTTTCCTACTTTTACTTGGCTCAGATTTGCTCTGCAGAGTCTATTTCTTTTTCTATCTTTAATAACCTTGCTACTATTTTTCTTTTTAAAAAAAATAAAAAAGGATTGTTTTGCTATGAAAAAGGAACAATCATAAATCAAAAAAGAACTTTAGACCCAATCTCTGTCAGTGGCAGAGACTGAAATTAGGGGCATTCTACAGATGGAGACAGGCTATACACAGAAGCTAATAGAAGCTAATCTGTGAAGAAACACAGATTGGGGCTCCATCGATATGACCCTGCTCAAGGTGTTTCAGCATTGTTTTTCAGTACTGTGGATTGAACACAGGTCCTTCATACTGAATACACCCTCAGCCCACTTTTTATTTTCTATTTTGAGATAGAGGTAAGTTGCCAGACTGGAATGAACTTCTGATCGTCCTGCCTCAGCCTCCCCAAATACTGGCAGTATATCCTATATGCTGCCATGCCTGGCTATATTTTTGAAATTTTAAACTAAATTAAGTGCCTACTAATCCCCAGGCATACTTCAAAGGGCCTTCCTTTCTGGTTGCCCTGTCCCTGACCCTGTCTTCGCCTGGCCTATCCTGGCATGCATAAAATCCTGCTCTATTTACAAGTGTCCCAAATATAGATACAATATTAGATCCACCGTAAAGGTCTCACTCACCTAAAAGCTCATCTAAGCCCCATGGAGATACTATGAGCTAGTGAAGGATTGCCTTTCCCATTTAGTAGATACTGAAACTAAGGTTTAAACACTATTAACAAGGGGATTAGAGTGACCCCATCTTTCTGGTGCTAGCTAGCTCCAGTGCCTTCTCCATCTTATCTCCCCAACTCCTGATATCATCCGACCTTCCTCAGCCATCTTCACTATCCATATTTAAGAGCCTTTTAGTAGTCTGAGACCTGGGCAGTACTCACAGTAACTGGGGTTTCTTGTTTGATTATATATCCTTCCGGAAGGCAAGGCAGCTCAGCTTCATATTCTAAAAGGAGAAAAAATTTTCAATTTCATTGCAGTTTGTGATATAATGTCCTTTTCCTTAGGAAGACAATCATATTTTTTTTTCACCTGGTTCTTTATAAAAATGAAAAGTAATGGGTTAATTCCAGGTAAATACTTAACGTGGACAAGCCACTGTATTTAAAATAGGTGAGGGGATTGGTCTTTCGTACAAAAGCTCCAGACTTTATGTAAGAGTCTGAGACCTTTCCCAATAAGGTACAACTTAAATTTTGCTCAAACCTAATTACAAAGAATAAGGGTAAGGGTGTAATAGGGAGGGTGAATAAGGACAGGTACCAGTAGCATGCCTGGAGTGGAGATTAACACAGAAAACATTTTACACTTGCAGCTGCCCTGTTGCTGAGAGGGACAGAAAATGGTCATGGGCTATATTAGTTACATCCCTAAAGGAAAGACTATTGAAAGAAAGAAAGAAAGAAAGAAAGAAAGAAAGAAAGAAAGAGAGAGAGAGAGAGAGAGAGACAGAGAGAGAGACTGAAAGAAATCTGGAAAGGCTAGTGTTTTAAAGGCAATTTGCAATGATGAAGAAAAATAAAGGTCCCGAGTAAGATGGCACTGATGGAATGCAAAGTACTGGAGGCCTGTTTTATTCAGCAGTACAGTATTTCTCAACTATTATTTGGACTCTTACGTTTCAGGGTGGGGACAAGTACCCCAGACTATGGCAATAAGAAAATTTGTTTCCCTGTACCAGCTAATTCTGCATGACAAATTATAACAGTCTTCCTTCACTGTTGCTTGGATCTGTAATGTCTCTCTTTAATGCCCATGTACTAAAGACATGTATAGTAGGAGGTCTTCATGATACTGGTGCTGTGCCCTCAAGGGGAAGAATGGGGCTCCAACTCTCTCTTCACCATGGCTGCCTGGCCATGGGAAGAGTGGTTTTGCTTTGACGTGCAGTCCCTCCATGATCTGCTGCCTCACCACAGGCCCACAAGTAACTGGGCTAGTCAACCATAGACTGATATGCTAAAAACTATGGGGCAAAACAAACCTTAAGCTGATTATCTCAGGAATTTGTTATGGTGAGAGGTGAACACACCCTTTACTGTCAGAAGACATGTCCCAAGATATGTCTCTCTCTCTCTGATGCCTAACATCACAGATTGTACTGAATATTACATAAATTTTTTTCTATTCATAAATTTATAATTTAGCATAAATTAGACACAATAAGAGATCAAAACAGTAATTAATAATAAAATAGAACAAGTCAGGCACAGTGGCAACTTAGTGAGCAATTTAATGAGATTCTATTTCAAAAGATAATTATAACAACTTGTAATACATTATTTACAGTTATGAATTCTTTCTGAAAAAATTCCTTGCAAGAACATTTTCAGACCACAACTGACTGCAGATAATTAAAATTGCAGAAAGTGAAACCTCAGATAGAGGGCCCCTCCTACACTACAAATTTTAGAATTTAAAGCAACACAATTTATTATAGTTCTCTTGCACTAAAAGTCTTGGAATAGACTTGGACATATTAGCACACATCTGTAATCTCAGCCACTCGTGAGGTTCAGGCATGAGGACCACAAGTTTGAGGTTAGGTAGGTGTCTTAGACCCTTTCTTGTTGCTGAGACGATACTGGACGACTACAGCTTAAAAGGAAAAGAGATTTATTTTGGCTCTTGTTTCAGTTGATTGGCTCCAAGACAGGAAAGCATGGCACAGGAACATAGCAGAGGAGAGCTGGTCACAGCATGACAGCAAGAAAGGAGATGGAGAGAGGGAGACAGAAGGGACCAGTCTAAACAATTCATTTTTCCTCATGTTCAGTCCACAGGGATACGCCAACCCCTCCACTCCCATGTAGACACATGTGCACACACAACAGTAGTCTGGGAATGGCTTCAGGTCGCATTATGCTGGAATGAAGGCATCACATAGCTGCAACTTTATCTGAGAATTGGAGTTCTTGTCTGAGCTCACTAGTTGACAGAATTTATTTTTTTGGGTTGCAGGTATAAAGTCCCTATTTCCTACTGGACGTTACCCGAAGGCCGCTGAGCTTCTAAAGGCCTTCTCAAGGTCCGTGTCAAAGGCAATGTGCAACAGCTGCTGCTACAAGATCAAGGAGTCTTTTTAGCTTGACTCCCTGACTTTATAAACTTCTTTGAAGGGCTGGCCTGATTAGGCCAAGCTCACCCAATTTAAAGTCAATTGATTACAGACATCAAATACATTTGAGAAATATTTCAAAGTACACCTGGGTAGGTGTTTACTGGATAACAGAGAGATATGTGCATGGAGAGGTGAAAATCTTGGGTCATGTTATAACAATATCTCCCTGCTTGGGCAAGCATGTGAATTCCTTTCTTCTTCCACTGCTTAAGAACATGAGATAGCACGAAAATTGTTTTGAGTTTAAAATATATACATTTTTAAGTCTCCCAATCTAGGTCAAATTGCTCAACTATAGAACTTTTACAATTCTCTCCTTTCTTTTCATAATTGACATCAATTTTTCCCTTATTTGAATTCTGAATTAGTAGCCATCTTTTCTAATAGATTGTAGGTTAGGAAGTGAAGTAGAGTATGTGCTAGTGCATCTCCAAATTATACTTGCTGGATGAGTAAATGAATGGCAAATGGATATATAAAACACAGTTCAGCAAGTTACCATTAAATTCATTCATTCTTATCTACTCAGAGCCTATAATATGCTAGAAATTAATCTAGGAGTTGAATACTGGGCCTTCCAGTACTACCACATATAACATACCATTTTTATTAACTGTTGGGCATTTGGGTTGATTGGATAACATTCAATTATCCAGTCAATTTAACTGTTGGGCATTTGCATTGTTTCCAGTTCTTCATTATTACAAGCAGTGTTGTAATAAGCATGTTTATAAATATATTGATCATAATAGAAGTATTTTTTGTAGGATTAATCCGTACATTGGAATTATTCTGGTAAAGGAAAAAAATTACAATGTGGGCAAATTGCCAATCTCTCCTACAGAAATTTTACATCAACTTCTGTTCCTAACAGTGAGATTGCCTATTTCTCTATGGTATACCCAATCTTACACATATTTGAAATTACATTTTATTTGCATTTCTTTGCTATTTACACTTTCCCAGTGAAATTTCTTAGTTCAGTTAAATTTAATGACAAATTCTCCATCAACGGACCAAAGAAGATACACAGCTGAAATGAGTATGAAGTATAGAAAAATATATTAACTTCAGGACAATCTGTTATTTGGAGCCTCTGCAATGTTTAAGAAAATCTACCAGATTTGACATTTAGTCAGTTTCACCTTACAATTTCAATTTTAATATAATTTTAATCACAAGCTTGCTATTACACTGAAAGGCACATGTGAATTTAAGTCTGTAAATAGCACTAAATTCTTTAAAATAATTTACCAGCTTGATTCCCCCCCACCCCCCAGTACTGGGGTCTTTGCCCTCAGTACATGAGCTATACCTGTAGCCTTTAAAATTTTTTTAAATCTTAAAACAGAGTCTAAGTCACCAAATTGCCCAGGCTAGGACTGAAGTAGCAATCCTCTCAAAATAGCTTCCCAATGAGCTGCTATCATAGGGTTGGGTCAAACACCCAGCTAATTCATTTAATTTTTTTTAATTAAATAAGGAAAGGCTTATTTTTTATATAATTTTATTAATTTTAAGAGTTGCTCTGATGCTCAGAAAAATGTGCTTGTCTGATTTGTTGGCGTAACAAGTGGTTAAGTTAGATATATTAAATTTATAACTTTATAATCCTTCAGCTACTGAAGCCTATAAATGGGACTAGGGAAATTTAATTTTATGTGACTGTTAAATGAACCTTTACAAGAAGTGGGAAAAGTTGCCTATCTTACTCAGCAATCTGTAAGTAGAATCCACAGAAATTGGTAAATAAACACGATCAAGGACAGTGAAAGAGAATTATGTAAGGTGATGAATCCCTAGCTTCTGGACTAGACTTCTGAGTGTATGATGGTGATATTCACTGTAATGGAAAGCAATTTGTATCTAGAATTTCCTGGAATCATTAATTTGTAGAAGTATCTGGGTCATGCCTGATCGCGCAGTGAAAATAATTCCAAGTGCTTGTATATTGACTGAATGCATCAGAGCAACTTCTTTGGAGAAGTGAAGTAGAAACTGGTATACTTTGGGTTGATAATTAATGGAAATGGAAGTGGTGTGAAGAAGGGCAGTGTTTTTTTTGTTGTTGTTTTTTTTTTTTTTTTTTTTTTTGATACTTGGGGGGAGATGACAGCTGAACAGGCTATTAGAAGGTGGGGCCAAGTTGGAGGAAGTAAGGTCCTAGGGCTATGCCTCTGATGGATATATCTTATTGCTGGGTTTATCTTTCTTTGCTTCTGGGCTCCTATGAGGTAAACAGCTTTGTTCTGCCACATTTCTGCCTTGAAAAAGGACAAAAGCAATGGAGCCAAATGACAATGTCCTGACCCTTTCAAACAAATGAGGCAAAATAAATCTTTCCTTTTATAAGTTGTTTGTATCAAGTATTTTGTTACAGTAACATAAAGCTGGGTAGTGCAATGTGAATAGTAAATACTTCCTCCATGTATGTGGACAAAAATCTGTTGGCATAGAGACAACTAAATGCCTGATTCTTCTCAGTGAATGCCTTGTATGCCAAGTGTTTTATCACAGAATATTTGAGGAATTAAAATCTTGGGACTGGTGAATGTGAGCATAAGCAAGGCATTGTTGGATGTTGATCACTTAGTGGTGCAGACTGGCTGGTGCAGCTGCTGTGCTAAAGAATGAGCATTTATTTATTAATTTATTTGTACTTACTGCAGGGTCTACCTACACAGATCAGATTTGCAGTGATTCTCCTGTTTTCAGCTTCCCAAGTGCTGGGATTACAGGTGCATGCCACCACACCCAGTCTCAATTGCCTGTCTGTGTGCCCAGGGGGTGAGGTGCACACAGATCAAACCTCAACTTCTGCGTCTGTCTAAGCAGGTGTTTCAGTGTGCTGAGCTATCAGGCAGGCCCTCCAAGCACTGATTTAGAACTGATCCATGTTGTATATTGCAGGTGGCACAAGGGATCAGAGTTTATCATAGCATGAGAGCTTTTGAGGTGAGGTGCATGGGATTAAGTGATGACTCAAGGATAATATGTACAGATCACTTAGTCTTACTGCAAACAATTCAACCCAGGGAGACATAGCGAAAGGAATGAGAAAGATAGACAAGAAGGTGAAAAGCTGGGCTAGGTGGTTGCCAGTCTGCCTGATGGGCAAGACTAATTCAATATTCAACAAAAGGTTTATTTGAACAAAAGTTTGTATCACATGATACAAGGTTGCCTAGCAACTAATAGCTGGCCTGAACCAGACAAGAGGTTTTTCTCAGCACTGGGGTAGCTTGTTTGCTTTAGGCACTAAGGCCTGGTCCCACCTATGCACACTTGATCAATTTTCTGGCTTCCTGTGGCTCCCAACAATAGTAAAAAGAATATTGGTAACAGTAATCATTGCAATAGAAAACATAAAACTGTAAGCCCCAAATATTTATACTCAGTCTTGGTTAAAACCATAAATATTGTTAAGTCACAAGTCACAAGTCACACTAAGGTTTGGTTAGAAGCCTTGAAAGAAATGTTCACTGAAACTAATACAAGTAATTTTGAGAATACAAAGTCCACAGTCACTAGAAAAAAGGAAGCAAAAAATGAAGAACATGTACAAATAAATTTTCTAGGCAGGAATGCAAGTACATGAAAGAGTATGAACCAGGAAGGAGAAAAGTCTTAAGTTATGATTTACCTATACTGCATCTTATCTTCAATGAGACTGGATTCCTTGTAGGCCTCTGCATGTGGTTAATTTTTAAATGGAAATAATCTAATAAAATGTGACACTTGACCTTAAGATAGAATTACCAAAATGCTGTATTTTTGTGTTTCTTATAAGAAACCATTTATTCACTGTGTTTGTTACAAAAAAGTGCATTCCTTGGATGTTTAAGAACTGGATTTAATCAACTAAAATAACCATAGTTAAAATAAGCATAACAGAACCCACATGGATAATTTACTATCTTTGACAGCATTAACTTCAGTTTTTAAACTCCATCATTTTGTTTTGCAGTACCAGGGACTGAACTCCCAACCTTGTGTTTGCCACGCAGGCACTTATGCCCTGAGGAGCTGTCTCCCTGGCCCTCCATCACTTTATGTATGGCATCTATCACTTGCTTTTCAGAAAGCCTTCAGACCCTTTGTCATTGCTTTCTCCTACAGAGCTGATGTATCAAATAAACTGACTCTAAATCACAATGCAAACCACATTAATTTGTTGATTAAAGGAACATTGATTGAATACTTTCTATTTGCAGGACTCGGTCCTGAGCACCTTTGCATGCATATTCTCACTTGGTCTTCACAACGCAGGTACAACAATGATCCCCTAGACAAATGAAACAAGCAATTTCCTCATAACACTCTCCTATTAAGTTGTACTGTAAAGAACTGTTTGAGTTGGAGAAGTGATCAGACTTGGAAAAACAGCAACCACAATAAGTACCTTCCAGTACTTGAATGGATTTTTACAATAATTGGGTTACTACTTCCTTGTATCACAGCCTCAAAGCGTAAGCCACATTTTCTTTTCCAATGCAATGTAATGCTAGAATTTTAACTACTTAACAGTATACCCTGAGTGTTGTTCAAGCATCTTGCTCAGGTAGATGTCATTTCGATTGGTTGGTTCTTACATTGAATAAATTTGATAAAGCTACCATTTTCATATTTCCTGTTATATTACCTATGAAAATTAATGAAAAAAGCATACAATTTTTAGTTATCCTGCATTTAAACAAATAGACTGCAAGCACTGGATGCGGGTCGAAATAGATCTCCCTGTGGGGGATCACTATTCTCTTTCTCATATTCTCTGTTTCAACTCATCATTTTCCTCCTTTATATATTAGTGCATTCATTGTTGTACCTGTTCAATAAATATTTATAAACTTGCACAGTCCAATATCACTTGTGGCTCTTAAAATTAAATAAGCAATTTAGTCCTCAACTATGTTAAGTATATCTCAAAAGTTCAACAACCCCACATGACTAGTGGCTACTACATGTGATGGCACAGATTAAGAAATAGCACTGCTACAAACATTCAAGATAGTGATGGTGGAGCTGTGATCCCAGTACTGGGGAGCCTGAGGCAGGAAAAGCACCTTGAGTTCAAGGCTAGCCTGAACTACACAGCAAGACTGACCAAGAAAGACAGTGATGGTGGACACAAAGAATCTGAGTCCTTGACTCTGAGAAGTTTGCAACCTTTGAGAGGAGAACAAAACAAAACAAAACACTGTTTTGGCTGTTTATTAAGAACAAAAACTCAACTGTTTCTGTAAATGAAGCATCTTGTTAAGTACCTTCTGTGACTATTCCATCCTCTTGCCACCACAAAACAGGGTTATTAAGCCCATTTACAGACAAGATAGTAAATTAAGTAATTTGTCCAACGTAACTGAAGAGATCTGTAGATCCATAAAAGCCTAAAGTAAATGAAACTCTGCTTGTAGGTGTTACATAAGTTTTGACACAGCCTGGTGAGGTAGTACATACATGTAATCCCTTCATCACGGAGAAGACACGAAGATGGGACCTTCCTGCCCAGCCTAGGCAACTTAGCCCGAACCTGTCTCAAAATATAAGGGCAAGCTGTGTGGGACAGGCCATGCTTGTAATCTTAGCAGGCTCACTGCGGAGGCAAGATCTCACTGAGTTCGAGGTCAGCCTGGGCCTTGTGTCAAAAAAACAAAATCATTACCGGTGCAAAGACTCTGAATTCAATTCCCAGTACCACACACACACCCAAAAAATATAATTTAAATTTTAAAAAAACAACTAAAATTGAAGCCAAGAAGGATTAAAATACGTCTGGCACTCAACATGTGGGCTCCACATTCGCATCACTCGAGCGCGCAGATCCCGACTCCACAGGAAGCTGCTTTCCAATGCGTACAATGAGAATGCCGGCAGCTTGCGGCCGCCCGGTGGCCTCGATCTGCTGCCCCGTTCACCCTGGGCCCCCGGAAAACAAAGCCCTTCCCCGGCCACCGGGGCCGCCCTCCGGGCGAGTCCAGGCTGCCTACCCTCACAAATCTGATCCCACAGATTTTTGCCCGGTGATTCGGCGACCTGCCTCGGGGAGACAAGCTCGGGGGTCACTGGAGACACCGTGGGCACAGAGTTGCGGGTGGTGCCTAGCGAGTCCGTGGAGCCCGTGGGGTCCTCACGTTGGCCCACACGACCTAACAACTGCCGCGTCGCCGCCATGACTGCAATTACCGAGGAAATCGCGTCCGTTGCGAGGCGGTGACCCGGAAGGAGCTGGAACTTGTGGGGGAGGGGAGGATGCCACTCGCAGACGGGAAGTTGACTTCCGGGTCACGGCTGAGAGGCCTTTCACGTGGAGGCGTGGTTGTTGGTCCTGCAGGTGAGCGTGAAACGAGCTGCTCGGCGGGCGCGCGGGTTTGTGCGCGGCAGCTGGGGGGGGGGGGGGTAAAAGACGTCCCGCGCCCCACAGCCGGCCCGGCCCGCAGCTGCCCCCTCCACAGAGTTCTCGGGCTTGGAGGCAGCGGGGGAGCCCGCGCACCCTCGCGGTACGCTAGCGGGGACGCTTCGTGGCCCTCGCCCGGCCCGGCCCGGCCCGGCCCGGCCCGGCCCTGAACCCTTCTGGTGGGTGCGGTGGGACTGGGCATTGGCACACCGGATGGGTTGGAATCGCTGTTTCGCTGCTTGCTGCTTTCCAGACCATGGATTCGTTAATGTCTCCCAAGCTTGTGAGGCAGAATAGTCAAACCAACCCTCACAAGGCTCCGCGGGAGTTTAAAGCGCTTTTAGAGAAAGCGTTTGCGTTTCACAGGATTGTAAGGCTCATTCCCTCTTCCTTTCTGGCTGGATATGAATACGTTTGGGGTCGCAAGGCTGAAGAGGAGGATGCTGTGGGGTTTTGAATGGGAGAGATGGGGAGAAGCAATTTAAGCTGACTTTCCGTGGCTTTGTTTTTATCCGCTCTCATGACCATATCCTGACAGCCCTGAGCTTTCTTGACTCCATCCTCTCCAGGTCTGCATCCTCACCCGCTTCACACACCTCTGTTTAAATGTCAGTATCTCTTGGGGTCTTGTTCTGAGTTTTGTTCCAGGCTTAATTACCACCCAAGTGTCCCTATTGATGTCATCTGTGTCTATACAGCCACCCCTGTTGCCTCAGACACATCTGTCCACCTGTCAGTGAAATCTTCCTCTTGGATATCATAAGTGAACCGTCCAAACAGTCTGTTTACTTGTTGGAGAGCCCAAGCTGACAGCTTGTTCTTCAGAAAATATTGACAACTGGTAGGGCAGATTATACACTCTCCATCACCCTCTCCTTATGGCTTGTTTTGCTCGTAATGTTATGTCTATTTCTCGGATCTACCAGCTTTTTGATGGATGGTTTATTAATGTTGACATTTCTGTAGCTCTTACTGAATTCATCCAGTGAATATTTATTGAGCCTTTGTTGTGTCCCAGATGCTGAGCTAGGCCCTAGGAGTATACCAGAAAACAAGATGAACAGGAATGAGCAAAAGAGGTACCTATTTTCTGACTCTAGGTATTTCCAGAGAAGATTATGAATGAATTTGAGTCTTGTGACAGGCCTGGATCTTTGACCAGTGTGGCCCCTCTAGGCTGAGATCAGGATGGAGAAGCTCCTGGTTTTTCCTTCCCATCGTCTAAACTTCCAATGGGGAGGTCCTTCTCCGTTTGTAGATTCCCAGATGCATCCATCATCTAACCCAGGAGTAGGAGGGGCAGAAATTAGGCTGTTAGCTAAAGTTAAGAGAAGTAGCCCAGGTAGAAGAAGCTGAAGTAAATTTCGCATGCCAGCCCTTTTTCACAGGTACTCCCATTTGTCCAAACAGTGCTAGGCATTTTGGGTCCTGGTGTATCATTGCCAGTCATTAGATGTTAGCAGCCAATTTGAAATGTAAGAACAGCGCAACAGGCTTGTGGTCTGGATGTGGCTCCTGACCTGAGCAACTTCTTGTTCAGTCTCCTGTGGATAGGTAAACAGAGGCCCCGGGGAGCAAAGGGCAAGAGGCCATCATTTGGCCCAGGTCTTTTAACTGGGGCTTTTTCACTGTGCCTTGTGGAAGGCAAGAAGTTACAAACTTTACTAAACACAAAGGTAGGAGACTCATTTCTAAGTGCAAAGAACCATACAGATGAACCAGAATATGGGATTAGTTGGGCCATGCTTGATCCTTCTGGAGGGAGTTGGCAAGAAGGGTTGACTTCACAGTTTGCTTGCTGTGTCTAATAAAAAGCCTCAAGCATGGCCATTGGTTTTCCTGGCTTCATCACAGTTGTACTCTAGTTGCTGACCCAGGATAGGCTCTTGGTAAATGCATGTTGAATGAATGACTGCTTACAGCTTTGAGGAAAAGAGTTAGAAAAAAGGAACAGCTAAAACACTACATAGATTATCTTATTTTTCTCTAACAACCCTTCAAAGAAGAGGTGTAAGCCTCTGCCCTCATTTTTTCCAGATGAGGAAACTGAGGTTGGGGAAAGCTAGGTGATTGAGCAGTTTAGATTTTGAGCCTAATATTACTTCTCACAGATTTCTCATTGCTCCAAAAGGATCATAGCCATTTTTCCAGTTCCCTAACATTTTAGATCACATACTTGGGTTTGTGCAGAGCTTAATGGAATTGAGCACTGGGGGCTGGTTGTGGTGATAACTTTTACCATTTCTGTTTTCAGAAATGATCACCAAGACTCAGAAAGTAGAGCTGGGCCTTGGGCTTCCAGAGAAAAAGAAGAAGGAGGCAGAGATAGTCAAAGAAACAGAGACTCAATACACAGTTGTAAATGATGAGAATTATTTTGTTGACAATTCTCCTGTGAGGGCCACATCCCCCTGTAGGACTGTAAGTCAAGAACAGATGTCCCATATACCCTTGGTGAGGAAAAAAAAGAAGAAAAAGAGAGGCCACAGCACCTTTTATGAAGAGCTCCCAGAATCTGAGCCCGCATCACAAGCCAGACAGACAGAGAAGTCATCCAGCCCCAGGAAGCAGGCCTTTGACCACTCAGAGTCCTTCAGGTGGGAGAAAAAGAAGAAGAAGAAGAAGAAGAAGAGCTTGCCTTTGGCCACATCAAAGGGCTCAGAGGTAAAGACTTGTGGCAACCCCAGTCTGAGTGAGGAGGTGACCCGAGTTGGCAAAAAGCCCAAAAAACACAAGAAGGAAAGAAAGGACCAGGATTCCACAGCCAGTTCCGTCCAGGACCCTTGGCTCTGGGAGGCAGGAGATGCTATGCATGGATGCACAGTGGAAAAGAGGGCTGACCAACAGGCACCCTTGGGGCAGAAACGGAAGCTGCATAGCTCCAGAAAACACAGTGGTAAAGTGAAGAAGAAGAAAGTCCACCAGGAGGAAAACACCCTCCCAGGCCACTCTGAGCTCTGCACGTCCATGGAGACCAAACCTAGGAAAGGAAAAAAGAAGCCAGTCAGAATTGAGGCTCTAGAGTACAACCCACTAGGAGATCACCCTAAAGCCAGAGTGAAGAAGAAAACCAAGGCTAAGAAAAAGGAAGAAAAGCCAATTGTTGAGCTGACTCAGAAGAGGAAGAAAAAGAAGAAAGAAGAGAGCATGGTAACAGTAGACCCTTGGAAGGAGGTAGGTTTTCCTTCAGAAATGAATCTTTCCTTGAAAGAGTGGAAGCAGGCATTGGGAGTGTACATTGCATGTGAATGTATATTTATACAGGCAGGACACTTAGGCTTTTAGCCTCCAAAACCTGGGGGGAGGAGCTGTTGACACATAATCAGAAAGGATATGAGTACATGGCTTCAGCTATGGCTAGTGTAGGAGTTCACACGGTATAGTGTAGGTATCGCTTGTGATCAAAGCTCTACTCAAATTCTGACCCTCTGCACTCAGATTCTTAATAATTTAGAATCAGTTTTTCAGATGAATCTTGTGATTTCTGAACTGCCATTTGCTAAAGGTTGAGCTCAGTACACATGATGTAGAAATCAAATGTATTAACAAAGCAGGAGATGGCTGAGTATTTTAGTTTTTGTCTTAGTCTCTTAGCTCTCCAACCCCCACTTCATGGCTTTCATCCTAGTAGTTTGACCACCCCCCAAAAGAAGGGTGGCTCCTCCAGATAATTATAGGAAATGTTCCAGGGCTGCTGTCAGAAGTCTCAGGTGGATCACTGGCTACAAAACAAGGAGTGATGTGTTCAGGGGATCAATCCCACCTAAACCTTTGTGCTGGTGGGGACAGTTCCTGAGAGGAAAACTGGGGTCTTATTACCAGATGCAAAGGAGTGGACATGGGCTTGGTGACATCACCAAAGTCTCATGTCTTCCTCCTCATAGGCCTCCTAGAACATGGAGGGCATGTCAGAGAGCCAGGCCAGAGACTCCTGACCTGTACACATTACTCACTGAGCCAAGCCACCTGCAGGTGGGTGGACATGGGAGTGGAGACAAGATGGTGTGTGTCCTGTTATGTGGTGTGTGCCATCACAGTGGCTGCCATTTCATGAGGACTTACTGTGTGCCTAGGTGGTGATAAATGCTGTCCATGTATTGGCCTGTTGCATCTACCCACCTGTGTGGTGAGGTAGCAGCTACTGTCATCCATCTAGCAGACAAGAAAACAGATTCAGAAGTAAAATAGAGCTGGAGAAAGTAGAGCTGGTATTCAGATCCAGACCTGGTTCCTTCTCAGAATTCTTTCCTAGGAGCCAGTCTTTGAAGCTCAAGCAATGACTTTCTTCATGAGACAGCCCTAGGTCCTGTTTCCCAGCAGAGAGAAAGTAGGCAGGGGCCACATGATGGCTAGCTATAGAGGCTTTAAAAGTCTAAATTTTCCACTGTTCATTTCATTTTCACTTTTCCTGTTTGTGGTACAGGGATGAACCCAGGGCCTCACATGTTAAACAAGTGCTGTACTACTGAGCCATATCCTAGCCATTGAATTTTCCTATAAATAACCAGCTCCAGCTCCTATAAACTTGCTAGGAACCAGCCTGCCCTAGGGAAGAGCCTGGTTAATAACAGCTGGAGAGATCTGCCCTAGCCTACTGGAGCTCCTCTCTGTGACTTATATTCAGTTTTCCCTGACTGGGTGGCTTCTGTACAGCCCTAAAAGAGGTATTCTTGCTGCTGATTTGGATTTCCCAGCTTTGTCTTCACCATTAGGTTTGGTTTCAACACTGTCTTCAGAAACTTGGGGCCAGGAGAAACTCAGAGGCTTGGAGCCAGCCCCACTCAAGTGTAGAATCCCTTTTCCCCAGGAGGCCAGTGAATAGGGTCCCCTCTGCACAACATCTCCCACCCTGGGATCCCTGCCTTTCAGAGAGGTTCTTAAGTCAGGGAGAAGCATGCTTTTCCTCCACAGCCAGATGGTTGTTGTAAGGCAGGAGAGCATCATTCAGGTGTCATACAGTACCAGGTGCTAGGCAGTATATGTCTGGTTAAGGACATATGAGTTGTTGACAGTTGAATCTAATGAAGGGCAGGGTAAGGTGTCAGCCTGAGGTCTCATTGTTAGGGCTTCCTAGGGGTATGATTAGGTGACCCAGAGTAAATAGCTCCAGAGCTGAGGCCTGCAATGGCCTTTACTATCCATACTGATGGAGCAACCGGTACAGAGGCCCAGCAGCAGAGCTGAGTCAGGGCAGTGGCAGTGTGGAGGTGGACAGTTGCTATGTGATACGCACCTACCGAGGCCTGAGAGTAAGAGTGCGGCTCCTCGGGTATAGGAGAGGAAGAGACCTGACACCACAGAGATTTTAAAACAGACCAATCTACAGTACTTAATGGATCTGGATGGGTTGGGGAAGCAGGTATTGAGATGTCCTTGTTGTCCTGACAAAACAGAAGGTGGCCTCCAGGACTCAGGAGACACTCCTGAAGTAGACACTCAGGTGGTCTGTTCCTGGCAGTCCCAGAAGCCACTTGTGACTTCCCTAGCCCCTGTCAGTCCTCTCCTGTTATTAGTAGAGCCTTTGGCCTCTTCTGCTGTTTTATTTTTCACTGTAGAGGATCAGGTGACATTAGTAGAAAAGGTAATAGGAAAAAAGGTGATACACCATGCCCTGAGCCAGAAGACATGGTTAGAATCAGTTCTGTCCCTGAGTGGTGTAGTGATCTTAGGTTGGTCACTTTGCTCTCCAGGCTTCAGTTTGTCAGATGGCTTGGTGTCACTGTTTTAAGGGAAGACATGGAGGAGGTTGTGCAAGCCTCTGGCAGCTGACAGACAGGTGGCAGGGACCAGAGTGATGCTGTGGTCTGGGATCTTTTTTGGACTTTGCTGTGACTTCATCCTGCTGGCTGCTGTGGCATGGGCCACTCATTGTATACTGAACCTTGCTTGCCTTCTTCCTCTCACAGGAGCCAGATACAGACCTGGAGGTGGTGATGGAGAAGAAGGGCAACACGGATGAGGTGCACATAGACCAGGTGTGGCCCTCCCCCTGCCTCTAACCACCCCCAGGAGCTACAGGTCCCAAGATCCTGGTCTAGGAGGCACCAGCAACTCTAAAAGCCACACTTCCTAGCTTCTGTGGCACACACCTCCAGGGACAGGGAGTTCATGGCCTTTACCCCATCCCCAAGGGCCCCAGTGCTGTTAAGGCTGTGGCTGTGGGGCCTGATGGGTGTTCTTTTTTTTTTTTTTTTTTTTTTTTGTCTTTTTGAGACAGGATCTCACTATGCAGTCAGTTCAGGCTGGCCTTGAGCTCACTTTTGTAGCCCCCCAGGCTGATCTCAAACTTACACCGATCCTCCTGCCTTAGCCTCCCAAATGCTGGGATTACTGTTGTGTGTTACGAATGTGCGACAAAAGAAAGGACAAGAAGACACAATGAATTTAGCTCAGAGGTCTCACTGAGACCTATGAGACTTACCTCTCTTGGGCAGAGACCAAAGCCTAAACCAATCTGTATATGTAAAAAGTAAAAACAAAACTTCATTTCTAGTAAAAGAGACTTACATCTCTTGAAGTAGCCCCGACCTTCAGAAGTGCCTCACTTTTATTTAGGCCCAAGGAATATGCTCAGGTGCATAAACACTTTTGTAAAGAAGGGCTACAATCTCTGATTTCCACTGGCCCAATGCTAAATTCACACAAATACTAATTAAAAAGGTTTCAAGCAAGGGAGGAGACAGCCTTCAGGGTAAGCTGTTATCTTTCTCCTTGAATCTCAGCTTTTTGGGATTCCCAAGTAACAAACCACAGCTGTCCCTGGGCTTTGTTTATTGCTCTTCGCCTCTTGAGATGCTAATTGCTAATTACTTATTTGTACGGATTACAGGCACACACCACCATGCCACCCCCCCACTCCCCCATCCTCCCCACTCCCCCATTCCTCCACCTCCCCATCCCTCCCCCATCCCCAGCTGGTGGGTGTTGTTGTGTAAGCCCCTGCAGGATGCTGGGAATTGATGTCTCCATGCTGGCAGCCAGGGCAAGCAGGGCACACATATGCTCAGCCAGCAGCACAGTTACCACTTCGGAGTGGTTCTGCTGTAGACCAGCTTTTGCTTCTGCTATGCTTGGCTCTTCTGCATATGTGTTTGGTTTGTGTCTCAGTTACTATCTTGTTGGAACAAATACCTGACCCTCAAAATTAAGGAAGGAAAGGTTTATTTAGCTCAGAGTTAATGGAGGGTTCAGTCTATACTTAGCTGGCTCCAAGGCATCCTGGCACACGGTAGAGAGCAACGTAGAGAGCAACGTGGCAGTGGCAGAGAGCAAGAACAAAAGGGAGTGGCTGCAGCTCAGGCAGCTTCTAGCTTCTCTTCCCTCTATTGTAAAGCAGATTAATCAGCACCCAGAAGCTGCTCCATGACTGCATAAGGCTTTTTGGGGACACATATACACAAACCATAACAGTGTGGAAACAAAATTTTCTGGAATTGGGGGTTTGTTTGAGCCTGAAGTCCCAAGCTTGTTAGGACTGAAGGGTGGTTCCAGAAGTGTGGCCATGTACTGTGCTTTACTATGGAACTCGGGCAGGCCACAGCCACACAATGATCCCCCGCCTTTCCCTGTGGAGGAACAGTAATACTTGTTTGTCCCATTTATCCTTCACATTAGCTGACACTCTCACAGACAAGCAAACTAGTGTTCAAAGAGGTTAAATGATTCACCTTAGGCCCTATAGCTGGTTAATAGCAGTGCTGGGATTCAAATTAGCCTGTAGCCTTTTTTTTTTTTTTTTTTTTTTTTCAGAAAACAGTGTTCTCATTACAGAAATTAACTAGTCTCCCACACAAGAACATAGGGCAAGCTAGGCATGGTAGTGCATGACTGTGATCCTAGTATGAGGGAGGCTTGAGGAGGGAGGATTGCTGTGAGTTGAACATCCTGGGCTGTCTTTTGAGTTCAAGGCCATTCAGCCATCATGAGGGTGACCTTGTCCCCTCCTCCCAATAAAAACCCCACAATGAAGTGACGTGGCATTTTGGGGAAAGTTTCCATCCTATGGCTAGTATAAGCCAAACTGTTGTTGTTGTGGCTGATGAGTTTATAAGAGATACATTCTCAAAAAATTGCAAGTTGGGTATTATGGTATATACATATAATCCTAACACTTTTGGAGGCTAAAGCAGGAAGATCACAAGTTCAAGTCTAGCTTGGGTAATTTGGAGACTTACACTCTGTCAAAATAAAATTTAAAAAGGGCTGGGGCCGGGCATGGTGGCACACGTCTAATCCCAGCACTCGGGAGGCTGAGGTAGGAGGATTGGTGCGAGTTCGAGACTAGCCTGGGCTACGAAAGTGAGCTCAAGGCCAGCCTGAACTGCATAGCGAGACCCTGTCTCAAAAAGACAAAAAAAAAAAAATAAAAAGGGCTGGGGATATGGTTCAGTGTGAAGACCCTGGGTTTAGTCCCTAATACCACCACCACAAAGAAAGAAAAATACTCCCTGGGAGGATAAATGAGCTCTACATCTGAAGCCCAAGAGCTGCAGCCCTGAGGGTGCTTCTGACAAAGCCTTGCACAGACTGTAGCAGAGTGAGGTTTACCACTGCCTGCCACTCTGCATTCCTCAGCCTGTCCTGCTTATTAAAGTCAGAATAACATCCTTGTCACTCTTCCCCTTTTGTGATCTTGTTAGAGGAGACGAAAGGCCTTGCAAGAAGAGATTGACCGGGAGTCAGGCAAGACAGAAGCATCTGAACCCAGGAAGTGGATGGTGAGTTTGTTGTCAGTCTCTGAGGTGCCTGGTCCTTGGCCAGGCCTCTGGGGAGCCCAGCCCACTGGCCAGCTGCCTCTGCAGCAATTAGTTAAGTGCTACTTTCCTCACTTCTAAAAGGGGTGCCTGCCTCCCTCCCCTGGGGAATTGGCTGGTGTATGTGTGTGTGTGTGTGTGTGTGTGTGTGTGTACAGGGGTGTCCGCCGTGCCCCCCAGAGGGCTGCTAGGCAGGGATGGGAGTCACAGACAAGGCAGGACTCAGGACTGGCATAAGATCCACACACAGCCCAAGAAGATAGGTGTGAGGCCAGCTCTCAGGCCATGACGCAGGGCTGGTGGGTTGTTTCTGTCTTTCCCTACTCTTGTCATCCAGCTGAGTAACTTCACACCATTGAGGAGCTCCTCTGAGTGCTTTTAAAACAGAAAACCTGAAATGAGTTAATGGCCTTTCCTCTGGCTAAAATCTGAGTCTCAAGAAGCAAGCACTTCCCTTTCAGCCTGTTTCCACACCTGTGAAAGTGATGGAATGTCCTGCATGTGCGGTATAAATAGGAGCTTTGTTAAGTATCTTTTTTTTTTTTTTTTTTTTTTTTTTTTCTTCCCTATTCTTTGGAGCTGAGCAAAGCTGATAGTCACCTTGACGGAGTAAGGGCAAGTGGCTGTACTGGAAAGGACCTGATGGCTGATTCTGGGGTTGGAATGCTGCATATTCCACCTGGCACTATTCCCAGGACAGTGTGGGGTTCTAGGCTATCAGCATCCGGGTAGTAGCTCGCAGCCTTGGGATGCAACCGCCAGCATGTGTCACAGGCCACTTCTGCTCTGGATACTCCACTTAAGCTTTACTGGTTCCTACATCTGGGCCACTGTGCAGTGAGGAGGATGTGTCATCAGCTCACTTGGGAGCTGTACTGGCTCCTTGGTTTTGATTATTCTCCCAGAGCTGACCTAGAAAAGTGTGCAAGTCTAACACTTGGCTTGCAGGTGGGAAGTTCCTGAGCAGAGCAGAGGTCAGCAGCCTGCTGGGGATAGGACCAGAATGGCTGTCACAAGGACACAAGGACCTCAGATGTGCCAGGAATTGTGTGACCGGGTTTAGGGGTAGGAAGTCAACACCTTCATCTCATAGGTAAAGACCTTGGAGGTCAGAGAGGTAGGGTGACTTGATCAGAGTTGTGACAGATAGGGCTTCATCCAGCACTATGACTTTGAATCTCATCTTCTTTGAGAGCTGGGTATTTTACCTCTCTCATTAGGGGTTTTGAGGGGCTCTCAAATTTTCTTGGAGATTTCATGTGGGTGGTAAGGTACTCCAGCTAGAATTGGGACCTCCAAGGCAGAGCCAACTTGGTTGTATGACCCTTCTGCACTGTGGACTTCTCTCTCCACCCTCAAGTGATAGACCAACAAGCTGTGGAAAGGTGTGCTGTGTTGTTTAGGAATGACCACAGTGCTCTTTGGAGGGCTCTACTTGCATTAAGAAGGCAATCCATGCTAGGCTTAGTGGTACTCTGCCTGGTATTTTAACGAGCGGAATTGTCCTTGGTGGGCCTGGGGTCCAGGGAAGGAAAGGGCTTTGGATTCAGGGAAAATAATTGCTTTTTTCCTCCTAATATAGGGAACCCAGTTTGGCCAGTGGGATACTGCAGATTTTGAAAACAATGAACAGAAACTGAAATTTCTCAAACTTATGGGTGGTTTTAAGAATCTGTCCCCTTTGGTCAACCGCTCCCCTTACATGACCACAAGGCCCAACATGGCCCTCAGCAAGGCTGCAGCTGACACCCTACAGCAGAAGTTGCAGCAGGATTACAACCGGGCCATGAGCTGGAAGTACAACCGGGGTGCTGGACTCGGCTTCTTTGCCACCCCTAACAGAGTCTTCTACATCGACAAGAATGCATCTAGGTCTGTCAGGTTGGAAGATTAAGTGCTAATGTCTTCTACATAATCAGCTCAGATGGCTTTTCTCAGTTTTGCAGATGAAAGCCACCTAGCACTTGTCCAACATGGAACACCTGTGGATGAACTGAGCAGCTCATGTCCTGGGGGCTAAAACACATTTTTTTCTGTTAAACCTTCCATCCTTGTGGTGACATGGGCATGTGAATAATGGCAGCTGACAACTGGTATTTCTTGGGGGTATAATGTGGCCCAGGCACACACTGTTTGCATTAATTAATCATCGTGAAGTAGGTGCTATTCATGAGGCAGCTGAGGTTTAGGGGAAAAGTAATAAAATTGCCCAGGGCCACCCACTGTTGAGTGCCATGTGTTACAAGGTTGTACCCTAAGTCACTAAGGCATTAAATGATGGAGGAAACAAGTTTTATGGCTTGTTTGGCTGACTCTCAGGAAGTGGAGTTAATGGTAGCAGCATCAGCAAGCTCACTTGTCTTCCTGTTGGGAGTAGCTGCACACAAGAGACATGAGGTGCTGCAAACCAGGTGTGCCTGCCCTTTCTTTGCTGTAGCTGTTATCCTTCACCAAGCCTGGATTTGACAGATCTAGAGAGCACTTAAGAAATTGATAGCAAAGAACCCTATGACAGCTGTGGTGGAGGCTAAATGCAGAGACACAGGCTGTGAGGATGACACAGGACATTGCTTCATCCTATAGGTACAGGTTCCATGCTTGGACTCTACAGCAAGCCTCCCAGCTCCTGGTGCAGGGAGCCACCTGACCACCTGCCTCCCATTCACTAGGTATTTGCATCCCAACCTAAGAGTATGTCCTTCCCACCACAGTCCCAGGACATTTCCCAGCCGAGCTCTGATGTGGCAATATGGTCTGATCTAGCTATGCAGCTTTCAGGAAAAGAAGTTAACTGGTAAATCCTCCAAGGTGATATAGGCAAGCAACATTTAATGTCAGATTTTGGTGCTTTCTCTAGTTTGTGGGCATGCTATCTGGACCTGAACATTTGTGGAGTGGTGGCCCTATAAAAGTAGACTGTTTTCCCATGCTCATATACAAAAGAAAAACATCTTCCAGAAAAGAAAGCTACTAGCATTCCTTTGCAACCCCTTTAAAGGCCCATACAGTCCTCAGGCTGAGGACTCAAAGGCTACTTATATGAATAAAAACTGAGACACTGCTTTTCAGAGAACAAGATTTGCTTTAATACTGATCCCCACTTATTAGAAGAATTTGGGCAGAGACCAAAATCTAAACCAATTTGTATATGTAAAAAGTAAAAACAAAACTTCATTTCCAGTAAAAGAGGACAGCAAAGATAAGGTCGTTTTGGAGTTGGTACCAGAGCCCTTGGCAATAGGTTCATGGAGAACCAGGTCAGGTCCTTGTCTGCAGAGGGAGTCTCAGGGCCAGCTCAGTCAGATGATTCATGCCTGGGTGTTTGCTTTGCCTTTTGATATATTCCAGAGTTTTCACCTAAGAGGGAAAAAAAAAAGATTATCTTGTTTTTGGCTCGTAAGTCTATCCTTGAAGACCAAGCCTATAATAGATTGGCTATCATGTTGAATACTTGGTAGCAGAAGGGTAAGTAGTTTTAAAGGATGAAAGCAAACCTTGGGTATGCCCTTAAAATCAGATTTAGGTGTGGCCAAGAAGTTTTATATGTACGGTTTTCACTCAGAGGGAATATACTTGAAATGCCATGCCTTTTAGTGGGAAGGAACCCATCCAATTTCTTGGGTCGCATCTTTATAAGGGACTAGGGCAGCCTGATATCCCACCCCTGCCCCCATGCTGTGCTGCACCAGTGGTGCTCTGTGGCCCTGGCATGGGTGAATGGAACACCTCACCATGGTCCTAGTATCTGCACAGCCGTGCCTCTGTGCTAGATGCCACAAGTTGACAGAGAGCTGGTTAAGCTTGTTGTTACGCAGGTCTCCGTGGGCCAAGATGCTGTTGAAGAAGGTGAGGCCCAGCAAGCTCTGGCGCTTCAAAGCCTGAAAGAAAAAAGTGACCTTGGGCTGTGGACAAGGCTGACTGAGTTAGTCATGGTAAACCTGATTTCCACATCTCCTGTAGTGAAAGGTGCTTCACCTCCTGGGTCTTGGCTCTCACCTGTGAAGTAAAAGTAGAGTGAGGACCAAGTGAGATAGTTTAGCCTCCATACCTGATCTGTGACATGGAAGACACTCAGAGGTCATTAATCAAGGAATGAAACTAGGAGCTAGGAGTGGTGATGCATGCCTGTAATCCTAGCACTGAAGAGGCTGAGGGTGGTCTGGCCAGACAGGTCAGTGGACTAAAGCACCTGCTTAGGCAGAATGCATCCCAGGCAGGCCTGTAATCTCAGCACTTGTGAAGCTGAAAACAGGACAATCACTACAAGTCAGATCAATGGAGTGAGACCTATAGACCCTGTACCCCCCCCCCCCAAAAAAAAAAAAAAGGCTGAGGGAACAAGTTTGACGTCAGCCTGGACTATATAGTAAGACTTTCAAAAAATAAGAGAACCTTAAGTGATGGTAACAAAAGTGCAATTAAAGCCAAGGACATCAGCATGTCTCTTAGAAAGCCTCAAGCTGCCCAAAGCTGCACTCACCATTCCTTCCTCTTAGGTGTGATAATAGATACTGTACTAAGTGATAACTTTTGAACATAGTTCCCCAAGGTTTGGTGCTGACATCCAGCTTCTCCAGCAATCAATCCTGTCAGGGCACACCAAACTGGAGCCCCAGCTTTGAGATAAGAAAGAACACTAGTCTCCAAAATGCAGTAATAGGCTAGCTTTCCGAAGGTAGATGCAAACACCTAAGAAGGACATACTGACAGCCGAGTCAGGCCCAGCACTCCAGGCCCTTGCTGGGGAGTCCTGCATGTGCACATGCTTTGTTTCCAGGCAGCTGAAAGGTCCAGAATTCACCAGGGCCACTGCTCTATGCGTCACACAGCTCCTGACCTAGTCTGCATGACGACTTGGTGACAGGTTGTCATTCCCCTATTTATTCAGGTAGAATTTTGGAGGTCTGCCCAATTGAATGACTTGAGCCCATAAAAGTAGAAAATTTTCTCTGGCTAGAGAGAGATAAACGATGGGAAAGGAAAGATGAGGCAGAAAGGAAGGTCCAGGAGGTTTAAAGGTGTTGATCCACCGTTGTTGGCTATCACAATGCAGGAAAGGAGTAGAGGCAGTTTTCAGGAGGAAATGCTGCATGGCAACAGCCAGGAAACAAGACCTCAGTTCTTCAACTACATGCAGTTGCATTCTTTGCAGTAAGAACTCTGACAGTCAGCACCTTGAATTGAGCTTTGTGAAACCTGACCTGAAACACAACCTAACAACCAGTGCCCGTTTCTCATGTGCCAGATTGTCAAGCCATCCCTGGTTACTGGTCTAAATGGCTAAGATGGTAGCTGTTGGATGCACAGCAATAGAAAGCTGACATTCCTACTGGGCAGAGGAGGAACCTGAAGCTCTGAAGGGCTAATGAATATGTCCCAGGACCCTACCAAGAGCTTCTAAAGGAGACCTAAGCTCAGGCAGACTAGAGCCAAGGCATGTGCCCATGGTCTGCCCACACTGCAGACTCATAGTGGACATCATGGTTTGGAAGCAGTTGAACCATGAAGAGTCTCACGGAGGTGTGCTGTGAGTGCCCCAGTAGCAGGCACAGGGAGAGGGGCAGCACTTTCCAGGCAGATTTCCTATGTGGCAGAGTATGGTCTGCACTGGCTTCACGTATCAGACCTTGTGGTTGCAGTCAGGACCCTGTGCCCATCTGCTTCCCTTTCGAACTGCCCATGTCTGATGGCTGAAACAACAGGATGCTTGTTTTTCGGCTAAGCTAAAAGAAAAATTATTTCAAATATAAAAGCATCTCCCTTGAGAGAGGCCTTATAACTACATTTCACTGAAATGAGGAAGATTTTTAAGCAGTCAAACAAGTAACAATATCTGGGAATTTCTTTACTGTGAAACTCAATAAGCATTTTATTCTAAAAAGCTTAGTTCACAAATGTTTAAATGCCGTGGCTTATTAAGACACCAACAGAACCATGTCTGAGGGCTGCAGAGCCATGGCAGTGAATATCCCAAGACAGAAAAACATATTACAGGAAAGCCAAATCAGGGCCTTGGGTCATCTTTTCTCCTTGGAGATTTTAAATAGAAAATAGCTGCTTTTCCTTCTGTTCCTGAGATTTGTCATTTCCAGGAAGTGATAGGGGTCTGGCAGGGTTCCCAGCTCAGCACACCCAAACATCTTCATAAAGCTCATGATTAAAACAGGGCTGACTCCTTAGAAGTCAGTTCTGGAAACAGGACTGTTACTAGCGCTAGCAGATGTGACACATCAGCAGTGGGGGACCCTTGCTCCTCAGTGCAGGGTATGTCAGTGACTGTGGGAGCGCCAGCACCAACAGCTCCTGGGAGCTAATTACTGACTGGAAAAACTCCAACCTGTGCAGATGTCTGTACTGAACTTGACACAGTATTGTTAAAACAAGGGTGAATTATTTCATGTTGGTTCATCCATACTTTTCCAAAGATTATGCATATTTGGATATTTTTAGTTAAGTCCTCAGACTTTATACAAGATGAGATATCCTTAGCACATAAAAACTGCTATTTTTCACTTTCAGAGTTCCATCAATCTCTTCTCCACAAAGCAAAATGAGGAGAAACAGTCAAATAATTAGAATTATATGGTTGCATTTGTATTATGTGTTGGGGGCTCTAGGCCATGGTCATTTATAGCCAGGGTCCCTGCTGATGAACCTGGCTCACTGCCTGAGGGTGATGAACTCTATTTTCTCATAATACAGCAAGCTTTCATGGTGGCCTCCCAGCAACAAATGTGTTGCTGCTGATAGGTCTGTGAACTAGAAGGAGGAGGTAGAGCAGCTACTGGTTTTGGATAATCAGGGAAGAGAGAAGTCAGAAGGATTTTTCACAGGGTGGTGAGATCTCAGTGTAGAGGGAGCTGAAGGTAAAGAGTGGCTTCTCTTGTGGGATACAAAGGCTCCCTGCCCAGGCAAGGAGCAGGGCCCCTGACCCTCACAGAGAGCTTGTTTCTAAGTTCATGAAAAGGGACCAGGGCAGGGTTAGGGAGGTAACCAGTGATCCTCACTGGTTTTCCTAAAAGGTCCCAATGTTCCT